>JANHFL010006460.1:49591-77892 GCA_032468155.1 Oxyrhabdium leporinum | reverse complement strand
GCCCTCCTGGAGGCTCAAGGAAAGCCTCCAGAGCCCAGGGAGGGCAAAAATACACCCCCTGCCATGGTGCAGGAGCCAACTAGGCCATGGCTACAATGGCCACACCCACCCAGCAACCGGGTAGAGAACTAGTTGCTAAAATTTTTGAAGCCCATCCCTGGGTGCCCCCCTTTACTTCACCACCCCTACAGGGTGGCTATGACTCCTTTCGGAGCCCTCTGGCAGGAGAGCTCAGAGCAGGGCTGCAGAGCTTGTGGTCCTCGCCTACGATGGTGCCGGAAGTACAGCCCGAAGTTCTAGCCTTTTCTTGGGTACAGAAGCCAGCTGGGTGACTTTGGAACAACCACTTCATCTCAGTAAATGTAGATTTGACAATTTGCATTGGACCAGTGTAGTTGATTATGTCCCATAACTTCAATGAGCAGGCCTTCGTTCTACAATGGATCAATTCAGCCAGAGGATGATAATAATATTAATATGTACCACACACCAGCATAATATACTAATATACATAAGTAAATGATAAAGTTTAAAACAGATAGAGATTGAAAATCTAAGATGCTTCTGTCTGAAGACAAATCAGACTCAAGCTACACATTTGAATCAGCAGATTGCTAACACATTGGTGTCACTCTGTTGAAAAGATCAAGTAATTTGGAAAACTAAAACTGTGAAGAATTTGGCATTGCTATAAATGTGAGAACATATATTGGCAAAAATGAGAGAGTTCCAACGAAAGCAATTATTTCCTTCCTTTACTGTGATTTTCTCCCCTCCCCCCATTTCAGTTGGGAAATGCCTCCTTGGTCTGTCCATTCCTACTACTCACTGCGGCGCCATGCTGTAGTTTTTCCTGCTGGGATGTTTCGTAATCCTTTCTTCCATACTGAATTTCCCAGGTAAGGAAAACAGCAAAACAGCTATAAAGACCATTAATCACTGTCCAAATGCTGGCTGGAGAACATGGTCCTGAAGCCTCTGGGTGCCAAACCATGAAGGGCGTTATAGGTCAAAACCTATTACCTTAATGTGGACCAGAAACCAACCTGCAAACAATGCAGACTTCATAAAATCAGTGTTATGTACTCCGTCTATCAAAATTATGTGGGCTGCTGCATTTTAAACCAACTGCAGTTTCTGAATATTGTTTAAGGGCAGCCACAAGTAGAGCACATTACAGTAGTCTATTATGGGTGGTCATGGGACACAATTAGTACACCAATCAGAGTTGGGTAGAAGCCCCTCTTGCTTTGGCTTCCAACTGTTGATCTAACATGAGTTGTGAGTCCATCAGGATTCCCAAGTCTTGAATCTGCCCCTGATGGGTAGTACTAGCCCATCAAGGAGTAGCTATGGTGGCCACAGAAGACCTTGCTATATCAGCCCCAGCCCTGATTTGCCAAGGTTCAGTCTGTTCTCTCCCATCCAGATGCTGACAGTCTCCAGCTTACTTGGTACATTTTATATCTAGACATCTATATCAACACAAGTCTACGGAAATTTAAAAAATCTCCCATGTCTTTTTTCCAGTGCTGCCAACTTTGGAGTCATGGGTTTTTTCATGGCACATGAACTACTGCACTCCTTGTATGATTATGGTATGTATTCTGAGAAATTATGGGTAATATATTGACCATCCTGTTATCTGGCCTTATTTGGTAAGGCCAGAATTGAAAATTCAGGTGCTGTAAGACTTTCACAAGTAGTTTAGGAGTGGGAGGTGTGCTTTTTTTAAAATGGCAAATGTTTTCTTGGCCACTAATGTTTAATTCTGTCCCCGTTTCATCTGATACTCTCCCATCCCATCCCTCTTTTCTTTACAGAATTACAGACCCATATATGGTTTTGAGATAGGATTTTGGAGTTGGGGGAAAGAGGGGTTTCTTTGGGTTTCGTTTGTTTGGCACTTCCAGGGTTGCCTTGCTTAGAAGAAACAGTGCCTGAATATTTGAGACAGGTGTGACATGAGTAATTTCAGTTTAAAGGGTACAGATAGTCCCTGACTTACAACCATTTGTTTAATGATCCTTTGAACTTACAACAGAACTGAAAAAAAAATACTTATGACAGCTTTTCACACTTATGACCACTGCAGCATTTTCACAGTCACATGATCGAAATTTGGATGCTTGGCAACTGGCATGTATTAATGGCGATTGCAGTGCCCTGGGGTCATGTGATCACCTGTCGCAATTTCCTGACAAGCAAAATAAATGGGTAAACAGATTCCCTTAACATCTGTGTTACTAACTTAACAACTGCAGTGATTCACTTAACTGTGGCAAGAAAAGTCGTAAAATGGAGCAAAATTCACTTAGCAACTGCCTTGCTTAGCAACAGAAATTTTAGGCTCAGTTATGATCATATGTCAAGGACTGCCTGTAACACACCAACTGTTAAGCGTACAACATGGTTAGTACAATATTGAAATCTCCATTGAAAAATCTAGTTCTTTTGGGCTCCCATATTTTTCTTTAACAATGATATATCCATTCTTCAAGGAGAAATACATCTTATGTTTCATCCTTTCCCCATATGCTTTGTTAACTCAGACAGAAAAAGTACCTTTATTCATAACATTCAAACCATTTTAATTAAATGGAACAAAGGGCCCCAAACTCATGTTGAACTGAGCTACTACTCTAGAGATGTAAATTAATTCTGCTACAATTGTGTTATGAATGCTTTGGGCATTTTGCTTTCTCAATTGAATTCTAACATAAAGTCCTGCAGAGTTTTGCCTTTTTCCATTCAAAGGCAAATCACCCTCTTTTTTAAAAAATCATGAAAATAAATTTCATTTTTAAATACTTACATCATAGAAAGATTCCATGAAGCCTATATCACAAAATGTATTGGAGTTAAAGGTATTTTTCCTTACCTTGAAGGAAAATCTGTGAGCAATTTATATTAATGCTGATTTAATTTAGGGAGAAATGGATACAAGGCTCAGCATATGGCATGGTGATGAAAATATAGATGTTATGAAATACTCTATAATCGTTTCAGACTGCTAAAAAGTAGATTGGATGACCATCTTATTAACCCCATAACCTGGAAGAAATTCTAGACATCTGCACAGAATTTCACAACAATTCAAGTTCTACCAACTGAAGCAATATTTAGTCATTACAGCTTCAAGGAGGGAAGTTTTGTTTAATGGAACTATAGAGAGAGTTACAGTGGCTGATGAGAGCCATTATCACACATCACTTTCTTTCTGGAGTTTCTTTCCTTTTGTTTACAGTGTTACCCGAGAACTGTTCTACCTGTGGCATGAATATACCAGCAGAAGATAAAGATTGTCTGGTGAAACAGTATGGGAACTACTCCTTAAAGGGCCATAGCGTCAATGGTTCCTTCACACTCCTGGAGAATTTAGCTGACACTGGAGGGCTTGCCATTGCTTACCAGGTATCTGAATCAAATCATATAGAGAAATTGACTAGGTCTTCCCTTTCAAACAAGCTGACTTCATTTGCACTTGACAAATTAGAACCGATCCTAGCATAGTGAACTGAACTTTGTACACATAGTCCTTATGACCATTTGCAGTGTCCTCCAGTCAGATGATCACACTTTGCAATGTTTTTGCTGAAAATCAGCATTTACTTCCAGCTTTTGGTAAAACTGGTCCCTAGCAAACATTTGGTTTGCTTAATGATGGCCCCGTGGAATTGGTGGTGACCCATTTTTTGACCGTCATGACTTACGACCATAATGAGCATGCTCCATTATGAGTGTAAGTTGAGGATTACCTGTACTGTTTAGAACTTTGCAGATGGTGTTTGGTTCTTACAAAAGCCTTGCAAGTCTGTGTTTGAAATCCATAGGAACTCAATACAAAATCCACGTGAATGCATGTGAAGGAATAATGCCAGAATTCCCCCTTTAAAATGAAAAAAAAAAAGAGCAAATAGCTAGGGACAGCATCTCTGGGATTTTAATTGAAGCTAATTATGGAAAGGCAAACTGCAATAACTATAGAAAAATAGATCGTGCAAAGCAATGTGTAGTAATTACATTTTTAAAAAGTTGATTTGAGCAGCAGATTGATTAGGTTTATATACATTTAAATGAGCAATAGAATTTATTTCACACATAATGTGCAGAAAACCCATATGGTTTTGCTGCTAGATGTTCATTTGTTTAAGAGCTGCAACTGACCCTGTAACCTTGATGACTGCATATTTTTGCAAAAATCCCAGCAAAGTTTTCCTTTCTTGCTTAGTGATGTTGCTTTCCTCAAGACTCAGTGAGGAACAAAGTGTCAAGACAAGAAAGATGTGCAGAGGCCTCTTGGCCAAAGTGAGAACCACTTCATGTCCGGGACATCATTTTTGTACAAGCTGTTTTCTTCCCCAGACCCATAGGAACCATGTTGCTAATTTTAAAATGCCATAAAAGGCATTTTAAAAGGCTCAGCCATTAGATTATTTAAGGAGGAGGAGAAATCATAGCAGAAATTTCTGCAATATGCAAAACTCTCTGGAATGATTACCTATTTGTTATCAAAGGGTCAGCTAGGTGCTAGACCATGAATCAAAGCAATGTGCATGAATATTAGCAGACGCACCAAAGAAAGAACAACCTGGACCAACTATTGTTTAACCTCTCACTACATGATTAGCTTAACCATTGGGGATGCAATATATTGCAATGTTTCATTAGAGCCCCCAGATTTTATTTGATAACCTTAGATGTTAGCCAAGATCATGCCACTGAAATGCAATAATATAATATTAAATAACAGGAGTATTACTTCCATTTGGGGCAAGAAATCCAATAAAATAGAAATACAAAGGCACAATTATTTTAATGCATTTATTCACATGTTATGTATTTGTTTGTTTCGCATGCTTATATGTCACTATTGTCATAAACCATCTCTAAACAATTTACCCACCAACCCAGTAACAAAATGTAGTTATAAAATACAACAATAAATATATAAATCATTTCTATCTCATCAAGGAAAAATCAAGCCAAAATAAAATCACTCTTACAGTTGAGTAAGAACCCAACTCTAGGTGTTTGGGTATCATCCTAACTAGAAACAAGGCAGGGATGTTCCCAAACCGAGTTGGTTTCTGAACTCAAAGGAAGCCACTTCAACCTGCTGAGATTAAGCTTGAGTTTGTTCTTTCCAATCCAGATCCTTACAGCTTCCAAACACTTAAATAACATCTTCACTGCATCTCCTGTTCAGGCCAGGCTTGAGATATACACCTGAGTACCATCAGGATATTACCAACACCATGTGGATGAATGACCTTCCCCAGCAAATAGGAGGGAAGAGAGAATTGAGCCTTGATATGCTTCATAACAGGGACTCTGATATCAGATTGAAAACAGTTCTGGAAAAAAGGAGGAAACTGCAAAACAGTGTCCCCTCACTTCCAACTTTTGAAGGTGGTCAGAAGGACTCTTCCCCTAACATGGTTCTTTTTTTTTTTTAAGCAGGATCCTACCCTCCAAAAGTTGCCATGCCTGCACTATTGTTTTCTCATTTAACATCATATGCCAAAGTATGAAATGTATTTATTTATTTTCTTTCTTTTCCTCACAGGCTTATGAAAACTGGTTTGCAAAGCACAGGGGGGTAACAAATTTACCTAAGCTTGGACTGTCACACCATCAACTCTTCTTTGTCAGCTTTGCCCATGTAATTCATCTTTCTTTTTTTTTATCCCTGGTGCTTTAGTTTAATTCTTTATATTTTTACAACCTTACCTACTGCTTTTACACTTTCTTGGAATATTGTGCAGCTCTTTTCCCTTGTCATATCAGGAACATCTGTAGCTCAATAACTGTACCATGAAAATATGATACTAGTTGCAGGAAGAGAATACCAGTGCTCTTCCTCTTCACTTTCAAAGGACCTTCCTCTGTTTGAATCACACAGATCCACAAGGTGCAAATTTGGCTTGAGAAAGATCTAATAGCATGTCATATGATGTACAGAAACTGGGCAAAATTGTGGGTTCGTGTGCCCATGTTATTGAATCAAACAGGAGTTAAGTACCCATAGAAAGAAATCTGTATTAGTGAGCTCCTGGTTGATGCTAATAATGATCATAATGATGATAAGTAATAATGCTATCTACTTTGTGCTCATAAATATTATGAGGGAGCATATGTCATATTTTTCTCTGCATTTACCTTTTCTCTATTCTCAAAGTTCTCCAAGCTGAGTGGCTTTTTTTCTAAATATTTGTACTAAGGTGCGATTATTTTGTTTGCTGCTTCTCTATGCTAACCTTCTTCTCCAACCTGTAAGAGACTATATGGAAAAATGACTTGTTTTAATTTTGCTATTCATTATTTACAACTGCATGTTTTCCACAGGCAATGTGTGGGCACCAGAGCCTGGAGAGTCTGCAAGCCTTCTTACGCAGGGATCCTCACAGCCCCTCTCCTCTTCGTGTGCTTGGTTCTTTAAGCAACAGCCAGGATTTCTCTAGACATTTCCAATGTCCTAGTGAGTCACCAATGAATCCAGTTCTTAAGTGCCACATCTGGTGAAATGACCTCAAGAGCACACCGGACACTTAATGCAGAAGGCACAAAGATTGGGACTATAAAGTCATGACTCAGTGTGTTGATCATGCTTGTGGCAAGGCTATATTCCATTCCTTCATGACACAGTGCTTCTTCCCCTACTCTCCAGTTTTCAATGTGAAAGAAGATTCCATCCATTTATCAAGATGGAAAAGAAGAGAGCATTCCACACTGTGGAACTTCTCTACTACAATACTTCTAAAAAGCATTTTGTAATCAGACAAAAGAAAGACTCCATCTGAGAACTGGAAAAGCAAAACTTGAAGCTCTGAGATGATAAATCCGAAGATTCAATATCTGCCAAAGCACACATGTTAAAATTTAATCCGTGGTCAGTGTAAGAAATTTATGTTTGGGTTGAACCAATTCAGAATGAAGATAATGGCTGACTTGCCATATAAAACTAAAGAAACATAATTGTGTAAGAAAAATTCATTCTTGCTCCTTTACATGATAATTTCCGATTAATTCAAGAGCTTTTTGTACAGAGAATATAGCTATCAGTCTCATAGCTTGATGTTCTAAATGGTCCTCAAATAACCATAAGTAAAAATCATGTTGTTTATATTCATGATGTAGCTCCCTGAAGACAAAGCAATAAACACAGCTATGTTTTTGTTCATAAATCATATCACAATATAGTTTGTACACTTCCTAGACTGCAAAAACTACATCCAATTATGATTTTAAATTAGTTTCAGATTCTGATTCCCAGCTGTAAAACCATAGTTTATAAATCAGTTGATGCTTCATTTCATGCTGCAAGTTATGCTTTTTTTAAACCTGAATTAATCTTAAATAAATGTATATATTGATTATCAGTTATTTTACTTTACTATTTATATTACATGATATAATTTTGATATTTGCTTTATCTGCCTGCAGCCACAAAAAAATATTGTTTTCCTCATTATTCTTTCACTTGGAGGCCAAACACTGAGGTGATTAAGTAACAGCTTGATGATTTAGGCTAAACACTCTGATTTAAATATACATGGCCCATTGGAGATCTACTAATTTTTCATCACTTAAAAAGATCATACATATTTCATACTAATACTGTTGACTGCTACCTCAGACCTTTCCTGAGTAAAGGAATATGGCAACTGCTAATGTGTTTTTTCATGGCCATCTTTTAAGAATTTTTTCCTTATTCTTCCAACTGAAATCCTATTTAAGAAGTTAAGTACACTTACAGATACCATATTACATACTATTATGAAGACCATCCTTCTGGGCTAGAAATAACAAAATAAATGTAAATGCATAGGAGCAGAGCCAACAACGGTTGAAAGGAGCAAAGGGATTTGTTTTGTCTGTGGCAACAGAAGTAGAGCCTGACAGACACAGAATGGAACAAAGAGCCAAAAATGAAATAACTTGTCTCTTTGGCTTTTTACATGAAGATGGTACTATTTTCCAGAACAGGCTGTGTGAATTAGTCACCAATATGCCATTCTTCAGATGAGTGCAGTCCTACAGGGGTTTCAAACTGCTGGCCCGCAGCCTGGATGCATCAAACATGTTCAAACATAAGCACTGAAAAGTTTATTCCAATTTAACTGAACAGATCAATGTGTACTTTTAAAAGCACAAAACTGAATCACAATTAAATTGACACAATCTGTATGTTGTTTGTAATGGCACAATATCTCTTTCTCTTTATTGAGGTCTAAGAGCAGTACAGCACAATATTTAAAAAATAGTGTTGCCAATCTGTACAACAGGCACTATGTTTTTGAGAGAAACAGAGAAATAACTAAAGCAGCAGAACAGCAAACATTGGAAGACCATTTGCTTTTAAAGCTAAGGAAGTTCAGAATCTTACTTGTATTCATTACATCATAATAAGGTAGAAAAACAGCTCTGGGTCCCGTCCCCATGAAGCATAACAAGAATCAGAGCCCCCTGTGGAGGAGATCACAATTTCTCTAAGGTTCATTTGGTGCTCCCGAGGATTAAGCATATGAAGCAGCAACAACCTGTAAAAATTTTTGCCTCCGTGGCATGCTAAAAATGCTTGCACAATGATACATTAAATACGTAGTTGCAGTTCACATGTGTCTCCCTCCTAACACACCCTTTAAAAACAGCACTTAGAGGTCTCATTGCAATGCAGGTGGAGGGGATAATTTTTTTTCTGCATAGCATAGTGCCAGTGAAACCTACCTCTCTGATGCTGCTCATCTTCTCCATACAACCTGACCTTAAATGCTCAGAATTCAGACAGGGGTCTACTGGCTGTTTAAAATCTTACAAAAGGAGGAATCATGTGCCTGTCAGTAGGCTGATAGATAATCAGTTCGGAGGTGAAGCCTAAGAGAAGATTAAACATCTTGTAACCTTGCTGGGTTATTTAAAGGCAAACCTCTCCATTTTTCCTCAACTGGTAGGAAGGAATCCCTATAATACTAAAAAATAAAACCAAGTTATTTTTCAGGTGTGAAAAACAAGGGCTCTTATGTGTTTTGTTGAAGGCAGCTTAACACAGGGTGACTATGCACCATTTCAGATTAAAGAAGGAATGGCAGATCCTCTTCTGAAAAGGAATTATGCATAGATTGATTTCTTTTTACTCTCTGATACAGAGTTTTTCTATTCACAATACATTGATTAGAAGGTCCTGGGGACCAGGAAGAAAACTTATAGAGGGATTATCTGTTTACCTAAAAGACTTCTAAAGCCCAAGAAAAGAACTAAAGGGACTTCTAAGAATGGGCAAAACATTGATCAGAATTCATATTTCTGGCCTAAAACACATCCTACAAACTTTAGTAAGAAGGTTTATTGCTCCTTTCAGGGGCCATGGTGTGGAGACATGCTTAGTTGGTACTGAGGTCCCTGGGTCCGAGTGATGGTCACAGCTTAGTAGGCAATCATGAAGCAGAGGTAGATGTTCAAGTTGTCTTCATCCATTACCATTGCTAAGACTTCTGGCTCTATGTCACGCATAAAAAAAAGAGCATGACACTGGCAGTGTTCAGAGAGATGACTAAGTCCAGCAAGATGTCCTTCACTGCTGTATTCCCAAGCTGTTGGGAGTCCTCACTCTCAGCCATGTTGATCACCTCCGTGCCTTCCCCTGTTGATGAAGCCACAAATGTTTCTTCCATCTTTCCCTCACCTTAAATACAAATCAGGAACCAACCGTCTCTTTTCTGTAATTTTCATTCTTTCACTCACCCTAGCTGCCCATTTTGCCCTTTGTTTCTCCCGAGTCAATCATTCTGTGGTGGTTTTTAGCCTGGCTGCCCTCTCACAGAACTCCACCGAATGTTTTTATGAGATGGCTGAATAAGTGGAAATGCTTGAAGAAAATCAAAAGAAGCATAGGACTTAATTCCTATGAGTTTATTGATCTCAGGGCAACTTTTATTGTGACTGATTATCTTCTTAATCTTACATTACTTTAAATCCCCAACTGAGGAGCTCAACTTATAAGCATTTGTTTAGTGACCATTCAAAATTACAACAGTACTGAAAAAGGTGACTTATGACCGTTTTTCACATTTTTTACCATTGCAGCATCCCATGGTCATGTAATCAAAATTCAGATGCTTGGAACTGCCATGTATTTATGATGGTTGCAGTGTCCTGAGGCTATGTGATGACCTTTTGTGACCTTCTAACAAGCAAGGTCAATGGGGAAGCCAGATTCACTTAACAACCGTGTCACTAACTTAACAACTACAGTGGTTCACTTAATGACTACGGCAAAAAAAGGTTGTAAAATGGGGCAAAACTCACTTAACAGCTGTCTTGCCTAGCAACAGAAATTTTGGGCCCAATTGTGGTCATAAGTCAAGGACTACCTCTATAATAAACTAGAAAACAGCATTTATGCCAGCAAGTCTCTCCGTTTTCCTACCAGCCTTTGAGAAGAAAGATTCGGATATGAGCCTTTAATCAATATTAAATTAATTCGATATCCATATCTCATTGAACTGATACAAAACAATGCCAGCTTAAGATGAGGTATTCCTATGGTGAATCTTTATTCTGCCTTTGTTGTATCTGTCCAAAGTAATTGCCAATTGATGTTACCCTAACTGGCAAGTATCTTACTTGCTTTAAGCAAAGTGTTTGGGTTTCACCTCTGGCTTTGTTGTCCTTTTCCTTCAGCACATTGCCAGCAGGGAAAGCTTCCAATATTCATGGCACTATGGCAGAAATAGGTTGGGTCTTCAGAACTTCGCTTCTCTGTGCCTGCTTCTCTTCATTTGGACGTTTAAAGTAATAGGAAATAATGAAGCAGGTGGGAAGTCACAGCCCTGGAGAAGATGGTCAGATTCTGCCATGACTGTGTACCCAGCTAGGGTAACCTCTCTTCCCTTGTACTGCATTGTGGGGAGGAGAAGTGACGGATAGAAACTGATCAAATTTACCAAAAGTGGCAAACAATTCACAGTAGCCTGATTTGATGCCTTTCATTATTTTCAGGATACTGCAATGAAGAAAAGCAGCTGAAGATGCCAGTTTTAAGCACATTATGGAAACACAATTGTGCAAATAACCCTTTCTCCTTCCCCATCTAAAGTAACACAGATCTGCTAATAGTGCTAATTTGTAGCCAAAATATCACCTCTTCTTTTAAGGGAGAACTATGTTGTACAATGAAGGAAGATGATTACAGTTGTTAAGGCATGATGGTGACATGAGAAGCTGCAAGTTGCTTGCTGCAAAGACTTTCTGCACAACCTATTTGTAGTCATGCACACTTATGTGTATCTAATTGGGGCAAGATTGGCTGCATATGAAAACAGGCAGTTGAATGGATGCCCCATTAATAGTAAAGCAGTATATACAAGTAACCCTCTAAATGGAGAACCATACTAAGAATATGCTTCTTTCTTCCTGTCTAATTTCCTGTCAATTGTTTAAATTTTGGAATTGAAAGGGAAAGGAGGACTTACTTTTCCTCTTTAGGTGTATAGAAGTGGGTTGCAGACTTCCCATTAACAAGGAATGCTTCCTCATTACTCTGCATGATAGGAGGAAATGCCAACCCATCTTCTAGGAGTCCTTACATTGCGCTGCCAAATATGCCCCCTTCCCTGACAGTGGCAGCTTATCTACTCCTGTTCTAGCAGTCCAACTGGCCATTTATCTTTTAGACATCATTTTGAAATCTTCACCATGACCCATTGTAAGATAACCACAGCTATTGACTGTGCAGGCAGAGATCATGACCAATTCACAATGCAATCCTTAAAAGACTCCCCTGGGTGATGCATATAAGGTACATATGGGGTGTCTGTAATGTGGTAAATCAGTTGCACAATTTAACAAGAGGACACACCAAGCAGTGGATTGGAAAGGAAGCAAATACAGACTTGATCTCAATTTGCATCCATCTTGATCCACTGCCTAAAGTGACTGCTTATTAATAACAGCAGGGATACGCTATCATTTGGCATCACTCATGAGAATACATCACCAACTGAATGTCACTGATTTTTTGCTGAACTTAGGAACAATAATACATACATACATACACATATACATACATATGTATATAATAAATGTATTTCTACCATCTTTTGGATTAATAAATAAAGTTAAACTTCTGGAAATCCTGATTACTAGATCTATTTCTTTTTTAACTCTTTTACATTCTTACTATCAGTATATTCTATCAAGCCAACTTCTGCGCCTGACTTTCCCCCTAGTCATTATGGTGAGCTTGTTTGCTTGGGGAACTTCTACCTTCCCACAATTTTCAGCCACATCATTTGTTAACATGTACAGAGCCTAGCATTTTCCTGCTTAGCTACTTCTGTTGATACAAATTACATGTACAGCTGCAAACTAAATCTCAGATGTTTGTCAGTTGTATTAAATAATATGGTAAGGAATGGATCTACAAATAGATTTCATTCACATTGGAATAGAAAACCCCACTTTAAGTTCCCTATCACTTAAACTTAAAGCAATGTTTTCTATTCCAATGTGAATGAAAAGGAGGAAGTGGGAAAATTAATGCTTTGCCTATAAATCATCCTTAATCACCTTCTAAGGTGCCGAAACTCTACTTTCTGATACTTTCTGTCCCTGGAAGTTCTCCAATTCTATTTTATCCCTAGGCTAGGAGATGAAGCTTCTTACTTGTAATTCATGTGGGCTTGCCTTTAAATAATAATAAAAATAACTATTAATTAAGCAATACCCAGGCTTGCCCAAAGCATTTGGCTCCTGCAAAAGAAGCACTATATTCTCTCCCCCTGTGCTCCTGGCGTAGCAGTTGAATCTTATTAGTGAAGCAATAGAGACTGTTATGGTATGTGGGAGTCATCTGGGATTAGATAAAAGACAGCTGAACACTCAGAAGGACGGGAACATGGCAAACACCTCAGAAGAGACTATTCCTAGGTCCTTGGACTGTAAAGGACAAGGGAGAGAGATGTACTTTCAGACTTGCAAGATTCTGTTAACGTAAACTTGCAATAAAGCCAGAGCTAATATTGCTGAATATGCTTCTTATCTGGACTACCTCATGAGGCTGACAGATTCTTGGTCAAAACTGAGTGTAGCACCTGGTTTAATAGGGGAAACCTTGTGGAAAACACAGCAGAAAATAGCTGAGCCACTTGAGACAAATAGGGTTAGGGTTAGGGTGCTATCCATATACTAATCATTTTTTTATCCAATAATTGCCTTTTAATTGAATATAATCACATTAATTGATTGCCATAAGACAGAGTTCCTAAACCTTTCTGGCTTTGCAGACTGGCAGGGGGGAGAGAGGGAATTGTTCTGTGTGAGTGGCTGGCAAGCGTGCACGCAGCTCCATTTGTGTGAGGAGCGCGTATGCGCATCCACCATTTGTGCAAATGGAAAGTGTGCATGCACACGCATTCACCTGCTGCTTGCACAAGTGAGGATGTGCATGTATGTGCTTGCCCACCAATTCTGTGGCCTGGTTCCAATCACTCAAGGCCTTTTAGTGGGCCATAGCCCAGGGGTTGGGGACTCCTCCATAAGACAATATTGAAAACAAATGAATGGGCAAGAGGTATTATTGTTCTCCCTGTTCAAAGGATCCATCAGCTGTTGCTTGGGAAGGAGTTGTTGCTGTTTGCTGGTGAATTTAACTCTTTCGCTAGTACCAAATTCTGCTGAAATTATACTTTTATGTTTCCCTCTGTTAAAGTGATTTGGTGTAAAACAAAACTAGTTGGTATATAGATGGGTATATCGCATTTTACAAGCAATTGATTTTAATCAGTGCTTGGTTGTTAATCTGCTTACTTTCTTGGCTCTGCCTGTTTGGATTCTAGCAGATATATACATATATAACCACATATGCTAGAACAGGGGTGTCAAACTCAAGGCCCAGGGGTGGATCTGGCCCAAAGGGTGCTTAGATCTGGCACACAGGGCTGCCCTGGAAACAGCGAAGGACCAGCCCACAGTGCCTCTGCCAGCAAAAACAGAGCTTGGGAGGGCTGCCCTCCGGAGCTCCGTTTTCGCTGACAGAGGATTACAGGAGGCCCTCGCAGCTAAAAATGGAGCTCTGGAACCTGTTTTTGCTGGCAAAATGCTTGGTCCACTACAGGTACCTCCAACACGAGTGATGTTGAACTGGCCACGCCCGCCCTGGTCACACCCACCCCAGCCCTCCAAGCTCAAACACAACCCTGATGCGGCCCTCGATGAAATCAAGTTTGACACCCATGTTCTACCAGTAGAAGATATACAGAATGCGGCAGACATAAACGTTTATGGCCCAGGTAAGCACTTACTGATGAGAATAAAACATTTAGGGGCCATTTTGGCTGGAATGGTAAACCCTGAATTGGCACATCCCTGATGTGCATGATGGGACTATACCATTTCATCTGTTTATAATTTTTCCTGCCTAATCTTTATTTTGGGGAGGGGTCATCTTGAATTCAGGACTGACTCTCTTCTAAATAAAATATAGGTCAGTATGTGCCTTAAAAATTAATCTCAAAATGAATTTTAGCCCTTTTCTGAACACCTCACCTCGCTGGTATTTTTTAAGATCGTTCAACATTTTTCAGACTGTTTTGCAATCCTGAAACAAAAATGTTACAGTAGTAAGTGCCATAACTTTAAGTTGATTTCTTAAAGCAGTGACATCTTTTTTCAAGGTCATGCTGTTGTATGTCAAGTTGTATGGTAAGCTGGAACTGCTTTGGAATAATTTTTGAAGCACTTGTAACTCTGGTATCTCAGTATTCGACTGCTTTAAAACTCATTGAATTTGTTACTTAATGCATTTTGATGTGAAAATTTTGTCCCGGTACTGATCATTTGGTATTTGATGCGCAAGCTAGAACTTGTTGGTGTCAGCTGTCTCATGACTCACTGCCATTTCCAGCCAAAACAAAAGGTCACTTGTTAAGTCGTGTGGTTTGTTTGGTACTTGTCATTTTTAGTACTTGTCATGCCACCAATTAACAGCGCGTATCGAGGTACCATTGTAATAGTTAGCCTCTGTTACTAGAGATAGCTGCCTCTAGTTAACAGTAGGGATAATGTCTTTAATCATCCTTTGGATGATTGGATGTCTAATGCTTTTCTTCTTTATATCTCAGGATTCCCAAATCTCTTAGCATGTCACTTACTTTTTTCCTGCCATTTGTTGGTCGTTGCTTGAAAGGCAGCTCTGAAGCCATCAGAGTAAACAAGGAGATGTGTTGTAAAAAGCACAGCCAACAGGCAGATGGTATACCCCAGGGACACCATTGGGATTAGATCACCCCTTCTCCACCTTTACCATTTGATAGGAGCCTCTGCTCCTCATGACTCCCTTGAGTGAATGAAGGGCTGAATCAGGTCTCCCACTTCTGAAATAGGTCTGTGACATCACCAGGCTTTTGTGACCTCATATTAGTTCATACTCTCTTCTGCATCTCATCAAACAGTAGGATCCTGAAGAAAAAGAGGGAAGAATAATAATAAGGAAGTTGTCTTTGAGTGGAAAAATTGAGGTGGACTTGTAAGGTACCAAGAATCAAGACCATCCATTAGATTGCACCATAGAACATTTATTCAGGCCTATACAGAAGAATATGGTCAAGTAAAGGTCAACGCCAAACTGATGCCAGATAAGGGTCCATAGAATTCAGGAGGAGTTCGACGTGGACACTTATGGGAATGCAACAATATTTAATTCTGTCCCCAGCTCTGCCTGCACTTTTCCTACAGGACTAGAACTTGAGCCAAAAAGAAGTATGGGTAACTTTACAATTTACTTTAAATGAACTAGCGCTGTGAAAGCCTTCTACTACAAATTTCTCTGGAAGTTGATTTCAGAGTGGGAGTGACCTATAGCCTCCCAAGAAATCAACAGGTCCTGCATGTTAGCCAAAAGAAAAGTCAGCTAATTGACTAAGTTGAATGTTGTATCAGTTAGTTCTCCGAGTGATCTTTCAGATGTTTGGTTATTAAAATGTTTAATCTTAGAAAATCAGGTGTTTTCCTACTTTCCTTTTCTACCACTTCTTGGATTGACAGTGTAAAATTGTATGATGGTACCGTTACTAAGTACACCCAAGATCTGGAAATATAACTAAGTAAATACAGGTAGTTCTCAACTTACAACATTTAGTGATGTTCAAAGTTACAATGGCACTGAAAAATGATGACTGTTTTTCACAGTTTTGACCTTTGTAGCATCCCCATGATCATGTGATCAAAATTAAAATCTTGGCAACTGATTCATATTTATGACCGTTGCTGTGTTCCAAGGTCATGTGATCACCTTTCGTGACCTTCTGACAAGCAAACTTGATGGGAAAACCAGAATCATTTAACGATTGGGTTGCTGTCTGCAGTGATTCATTTAACAACTGACGCAAGAAAGGTTGTAAAAATGAGGTAAAAATCACTTAACAAGTGGGTTGCTTAGCAGCAGAAATTTTGGACTCAATTGTGGTCATAAGTAAAAGTATGCATTCTTCTAACTTAGAATGTGTTCCTTTTAGTCATAAGGAATTTAAACATAATCATTCTGCTTTTCATGTTAACTGAACTACTGTTCTTTTACATATCCCAATAATTCCAGTTCATTCCTATAGAAATGCCAGCTTGTAGTGTGAACTAGGTAGTAAAAGATGTTTCATATCAACAGGATTTGTAAAGGGAATTTCCCAGCGCTCAATGGTTTTTATTTAAAAAAAAAAAAATTCCCCCACATGGCCACTAGATGGTGATATGGCACAGTGATCACAGCTTGGAAAGTAGGCTGGATCTGGAGAATTAGCAGAGGCCAATGAATTTTAAATTTTAAATTATAATTTTGCTCTGTATGCCTGCTGTAGAAATTTTAGTGGGGTACCCTTAACAAAAATTTCATCTTCCAATGGTTCTAAGTTTAAAAATGCATAAGGCACAGAACATGATCAGAATTCAAAACAATTCTTCTACGCAGATGTATAAAATTTATATTCTTGTAATGTGCATTTTAATATTCAGAATCATAAACTCCTTGTGTTTGTGAGACTCAGTTGTCCCATACAACATATTCATAACTTATTGAAGGATCTTAGGAAAGCACTAGGAGAGTACTACTTAATATCAATTGCTGGTGAATTGTACTAGTGGCTTTTAATTAGGGTTAGGGAAGGAAGACTCTCTTGATTAAAAGGATTCCAAAGTTTCATGCAGGATTCGGATATTTCAGCTGCAAAAAAAAAAAAAAAACGTAACATTTTTCTGCCATCTAGTGTTCACCTGGACTTTTGTAGCCCAAATATGGTATCCTTGTTTAGGGGTCCCCAATCCATGGTCTGTGGCCTGCTGCTAGGTCTCAGCCCATTCAGAACTGGGCTCCCGAAATTAATATAACAACTATTATGATTATCAGTATTGATGTTTGTATCAAAATGAATTATACCCAGGGGCCACACTGTTCATGTATTGATATTGATGCATAGCTAAAAATAAAAATCTAATAACACTTAAAAAAAAAAAGAAAAAAGAAAGAACTGGGCTGCTGAAGTGGTGGGTAGGTGTGTGCATGCATGTGTGCACCAAGCTGCATTTGTGAAAGTGGTACATGCACGCGTGTGCAAAACCAACCCTTCTCCCACAACCACCATCAGGGCCACCTCCACTGGTTTGCCGAGCTGGAAGGGTTTGAGACCACTGCCCTAGTTCATTGACAAAAAGTAGCTTGAAGAAACGTTTTTGGTAGGGAAAAAATGAAGGAGGAAGGAATCTATATATTATTGAAGCATTTTGACATTCAATCAAGCTAGTGCATATATATGCAGTCATTAGATTTTATTAGATGCATCTGAAGAAGTGAGCTACAACTCAAGAAAGCCCATGCCCTGGCTTGAATAAAATTGGTTAGTCAGAAAAGGTGCTAGCGTATTCGTCCTGATTTTTTTTGCCAGCATAGATTAACACACCTCTATCCTCTTACCTTTTCTACACTTTCAAATGATTTCAACATTTGTTGGGATGGTCCTGTGTCTGTGATACTATTATGATTGCTGTTTTAACCACTTGGTTTTAATTCTCAACTGCTTTGGAAATCTTTTTATGAAGGAGTGCAGCATAATTACCAGTAAAACAGTAGAAATATGTCTGATTGTGACTTGGGTAATTCTAAAAACCGCAGATAGTCTAGGAGATTTTGTTGCATGTTTCTGAAACTGCAGAGACTAACTTTCTATGGTGGGTAAACAATCTGCTTTTATTTTGGACATTAACTAGCATTACCCTCTTATCCCAGGTCATGCAGTGGTCCCTCACCATGGTGATGTATGTGTTCCTAGGAGGGATGAGCAAGGAATATTGTGGGTGTATGTCATGATCAGTATCAGCAGGATCATTCAAGGTGTGAAGACCTTCCCAGGTGTCCAGCTAAAGTAAATAAGAAACTATATTGAACAGCAGCAATATAGGAAGATGCTGGAGGCAAATGATCACTTTAGAGACAATGGCAAAAACACCATTGATACAGCCCCGGAGAAGGCAGTGATAAACCACTGCTGTATTTTTATCAAGAAAACCATGCGGATAGAAAATAGAAAATGATTGATGATAGAATGCTGAATGATGGGCTTCTCAGGTCAAATGGCACTCCCCATGTTATGGAGGAAGATGCAGGGATCTCTTGAGTACTAGTGATGTTTATGATATAGCTAGATTAAATCCTTTGGGGTGCCTAGTTGCTAATGTTGCCATACTGGAAAAGAAAATCAGAACCTGGAAAGACAAAATTACAGTGTGAACATGGAACATAAGAAATGTGAACATGGAAAAGCTCATCATAGTAAAAAGATGAAATGAAACAACTACAGATTGACAGCTTAGATACTAACAAACTAAGATGGACTGGGACTGGACAATTTCAGTTGCAAGATCACATTATTTCTTATTCAGGATATGTAAAACAAAGATGGAATTGGATTGCTTTTATAATTAGGAAAGGTATAGTAAGAATTTAATACTCTGAGTGTGGTAAATGTTGGGTTGTGCTTAGATATTTATTATTTCTCTAGCTAAAATAGTCTTTAGTTGTGATTTGTGATTTGTGGTTTTTATTTGTTTTTACTATTGATAGTTTGTTCTTTTAGTATCTTATTTTACTATTTTAATCTTCGTACTGAAAGAAGGAAATGCAAGCTGCTCAGAATCCCTCTTGACTGGTTATACGTCCCATTTAAGTCCCAGCAAGTAAATGAATGAGTGAATAAATGTTATTTTCTCAACATCTTTTGCTTGGGCTTTTGAAGATGTTGCTGGGTGATATGGTAGAAAAGTCTGACAGCGTTAAGAACTAGCTGACCTCTGACTTTCCAAATCATCTTTACCTATTTGGTTCTGTCATCTTTGGAATGAAACAGCAGCAAAACAATTTTTGGTCTCCCAGAGCAAGATTTTCAGGAAAGTGAACTCCCCAGAGGACCTCACTGAAGAATTATTGTGAAGTATCAGTATTACATTTCTCAGAAGGGTCAGTCAGGTTAAATAGAGGGCAATGGTTGCAAAGGGGCAATGGTCAACGGCCTTACTACACAACAGAGTTTGAAATATTGCTGAACTTCATAAACACAGCAATCTGACATTCATTCAGATATAAACTTTTATAAGAAACCATTTGCTTTAAAGGTATCTTAAGGTTGAAATAATTTCTTTTTATATTCTGGGCTGCTTTAGTCAACAGAAGAGAATGGGATCAGATATGGTTGTGATTGAACACGTTGGCAATTTCTCTTGAAGTCAAGTAGGTTCTGTGCCTGATAAGTGAGGCTCCCAAAATCCGATCCCATGATATATTTCTGCCCTGAAAAGCCTTCTGAAGAGCTGGGATGGCTGTATTTCATGCCTTTCCATAAGCATAAGCCATGTTAGGGTCACAGGGAAGGGCTGTTATGCTGTCTGAATATGGCTTGCCTACTTATTCAGAATGTGAATGAGAGCACTGTGCTAATACAGATAGAAAAATCATAGTTTATTTACCCAGTGGAAGGCTACTACTTCCCCTTCATGCTTGGCACAATTTCCTTGCCTATCACAAGTGATGCCTTGGAAACAATGCCCCAGTAGTCCTTTTCACAGCAAAAAATACAACTGCATTTGCATTACCAGAAATGTTGAGGTCAAGAGACCAGCCTGATTAAAATATAAAGAAGCTCATGGCAGAAGTAAGATTCTTCTGTAAGACTCTGATTTTTGGGAAGTGTTGCTTTTCTCAATACTTTTATTCTTTCTTATGAATCATTATGAATATTTGAGGGGCTGCCACAAAGAAGAGGGGGTCAAACCTATTTTCCAAAACACCAGAAAGCAAGACAAGAAACAATGGAAGCAACCTAAAACTAAGATATTTCCAAGCAGTGAGAACAATTAACCAGTGGAATGGCTTGCCTTCAGAAGCTTTGGATGCTTCATCACTGGAGGCTTTTAAGAAGAGACTGGACAGCCACTTGTCTGGAATGGTATAAGCTTGATTAGGGGGTGGACCAGAAGAGTTCTAAGATCCCTTTCAACTCTGTTATCCTGTTATTAAATCACCCTAATTTCCATTTTTAAAAAAATCTTAATGTATTTCTTTTGGCTCCCCTAACTTTTAACTTATTACTTTAACTTTCAGTTTCTAATTCCCCATTTTATCTTTAACTTGTGCGCATCCAGCTTTGTTCAGTGGTGGGAATCAATTTTTTTTTACTACCGGTTCTGTGGGCGTGGCTTGGTGGTGGGCATGGCTTGGTGGCCATGTGACTGGGTGGGCGTGGCTAGGTGGCCACATGACTGAGTGGGCATGGCTAGGTGGCCATGTGACTGGGTGGGCATGGCTAGGTAGTCCTGTGACTGGGTGGGCGTGGCCAACTCAACATCATTTCTTTGCCCTAATTACTGTTTTAAGTATAAAAAAAGATATACCAAAAGGTAGTTTATTTTATACATTTAATACTTAAATAAGATTAAGAGGTACACAAAACTAGATTTTGTTACAGGAGTTTTACAATATGAATGAAAAACTATAAAAGTTTTACAATATGAATAAAAGCTATTTATACA
The DNA here is from genome assembly GCA_032468155.1 of Oxyrhabdium leporinum. Lineage (NCBI taxonomy): Eukaryota > Metazoa > Chordata > Lepidosauria > Squamata > Cyclocoridae > Oxyrhabdium > Oxyrhabdium leporinum. The sequence continues at coordinate 56,826 of JANHFL010006460.1, read as the reverse complement.
AAAACTACACAAGTTTTACAATATGAATAAAAACTATACAAAACTATACAAGTTTTACAACATGAATGAAAAACTATTAATACCTGACAAAAAATAAAACTTATGTTAGGTATCTTCCAATTGCTGCTTGATTGGCGTCCTCCTCACTTTCACTTTTCTTCAGTTTTATTCGAGCATCATCAGATGTGTGATTTACTCGTAACCATTTCTTGACTATAGGAATAGGGTCCCAATCCTTCAGAGGTAGGCCAATTAAATTAACCGTCATTATGTTTGCTATATTGGAAACAGGTGATTTCTCTTCTCTGAACATGACATTCATTTTTTAAAAATCCCTTTCTGCTTCTGGTGAACTTACAGCAAGTGTTCTGACAATATTTTTAGCTTTTTGAATACTGTCAGGAATTGCACATTTATTGAAATCTTTTAAAACATTTTCTACAAAATCCTGATAATCATTAATATTAATTTTGTAATTAAAAATGTCACTAAATTCAAGCAATTGTTCTTCAGCTGCTTTCCATGGAAGTACTACTACTCCAATATTCCAGTAATCTGGCTCCAAACTATTGAGAAATTGTAGTTTGTTCCTGTCTTGAAATTGGTTACCTGTTTTTAAATGTTCACAATCCATTAGTATTTTCTTCAAATTTGTTATGATGCTTTCCAAAAGTCTTTCCTGGGGAATCCAACAAATCAATGATTTTCTACAAATTTTATACTTTTGAAGGTTTCTGAAGTAATTAATCCATCAACTTTTTTTTTCATATACACTCTTTTCCTTTCTAAGCATTTCAAATGCTTTAACAGATCTTATTACAAGTTTTTCAGCCTTTATTATGTCTACATTTCTTGCTTGCAATGCATTTGAAAGTAAAGAAATTTCATTTACAATGTCAATCATCTGTGCCAAATCAGTCGGAAAATAATCTATTTTCAAGATGGGCAGCCGTACCTGAGTACTTTTCATTTGAATGAAAATACTGATGTAGTGCTGGATAAGTACGTGACATAGCTAGGGTTGACCTTAAACTATAGGCAGCCCACCTTGGTCCCAAAACTCTACCAGTCTTATAATTTCAATTCCAAGTTGTTCAAATATTTTGGTAAGTTCAATTTGGTTCTTATTGGATTGATGAAAAATAATATACATTTTATCAAATATTTTAAAATGATTTTCTTGCTTTGTTTCTTTTATCGAATCATCTAAAACAAGTTGGAGGCGATGGTTTAAGCAGTGCCATATTATTATGTTTGGAAACTGTTTTGCTATTCTAGTGCTCACTCAAAATTTTCACCCAAGAATAACGCTGGCACCATCGGAGCAAAATCCTAAATTAATTTTTTTTTTTAGTAAGTTCTTAGTAAACTCAACATTATTTAAACTTTCCATAACTGAAGAACATATTGTCTCTGCATCTTGTTTTTCTAATTCAACTCAACAAAAATTGTTGGTGAGGTAACCTGAATCCTCAACTTTTAAGAAAAGTATAACAACTGGTTTGCAAGATATCGTTGAGGTTTCGTCAATAATCAAAAATATTTTCAGATTGTTTTCAATAATTCTAGTAAATATTTTTTTAAATTTCTTTTGCAATGAAATCTACTATTTCACTGCAGTTTTACGTGAATGTAATCCTATTCCCATATCTAGTCCAGTTTTAATTTGCAATTCTGTCTCATCTTCTATGTCTGAAAATGGTTTACATCTTTGTGCCAGACTATAAACGATATTAGATACTCTACAAGTAGTAGATAAATATTTTTCAGTCATCTTATCTGTTGTTTTTCTCATAGAGTTCTGCTCACTTTGTTTTAAGTTCTCTCTGCAAATGGTATGAACTTTTGATGAAAAATGTTGTTTCATTTTTTTTCTTAGAGACTCTTGTACTTCTTTACTTTTCCCTGCTGCCTCAATCTGGAAATGTTTCCATTCTTTGGATACATAAACACCTTTCTCTTTTGCAAAGTCATGTTTTGCACAATACTTGCAACCTAACTTTTTGTTAGAAACTACCAGTCCATCATATTTTTCTTTAAAATTGTTGTATTGTAGCACTGTCCAACATTCAGGGAGACTATTTTCAATTTTGGAACTACCTATTTCAATTGACGTGCTGCTTTCTCCAGGTTGGAGTGATTTTGTTTGTGAGGGTTTTGTATCATCCAAGGCCATTTCTGATACAACTGGTTCGGATCTTGGTTTCTTACTGAAGAAATCTGACAAATTCTGTTGCCTTTTCATCCTGTAGTTTTGCTACTGCAAAAAAAAAAGGTTTCAGTTTGGACTCGATTGTGGTTGTAAGTTGAGGACTAACTATACATGTGAGACAGCGACTTTCCAAAAAACGGTGGGCACAATCCTAGTTCTCCCTACGAAGATCATTCCCCCATCCGGACCTTTTGCAATCCCCCAAAGGGTCAAAGGAAACCAGATTCCATACAGCTCTGAACCCTTAAGGCAAACCAAATACAAGTGGTCCTCGCTTAATGGCTGGTTGCCTAGCAAGTGTTCTAATTTACAACTGACCTCTCCAGAGTTACTTGACTTGTTTTGGAGTTTTGACAGCTATGCACACACGCACGCACACACATACACGCACACACATTTATGACCAGTTACAACATCCCACACAGTCATGTGACTGAGGTTTTCTATGTATTTTGCCAGTTTCCAACAATTCCTTTTGGTTTCCAGTTAAAAATGCCCATTGGGGAAAATGGACTTGTTTAACAACCACAGTGTTAGCTTAATAACAACAAGGTTCACTTAACAACCATGGTATTTGCCTAACCCAGGGGTCTGCAACCTTAAATACTCAGAGCCATTTGGACCCATTTCCCACAGAAAACATCAGGAGCCACAAAACCTGGGTGGATGTGGCTGGGGGGGTGTCATGTGACTGTGTGGGAGTGAGTGATGTTGAGTTGGCCATGCCCACCCACGTTTTGTGGCTCCTGGTGTTTTCTGTGGGAAAAGGGCTACTGGCTGGCCCTGCCCTTGCCCTCCTCTCCCACTCACTCCTCGCCTGCTCTGAGAAGGGAAGGGTGACGACGGCGGATGGAGACTCACTCTGTTGCACACACCAGGGAGATGCATGATTTTCTCTCTGCCCCGAGACAGAAGTTTAAGTATGCGCTGCAAGAGCAGTGAGCAGCCATGCAGGCGGCGAGAGGAATATGGGGAGACACGCAACTTTCTCCCTGCCCCAAGACACTGGCTGACGTCGCTGCTCTCGCCATCTACATGGCTGCTCACTGCTCTTGCAGCACCTAGTGCAGCACACTTAAACTTAGCACACTTCCCAATGAAGGAGACAGCGCCCCTCCTCTTCCTCCTGGAGACCATTATGACATGGAGCATCGGCTGCAGCCACCCAGCCAGCTTCTCAGGACAGAGAGAAAGTCGGCAGGAACAACAGGGTGAAGCCGCGGCCAGCAGCCAGAAGGGCACAGATCGACCACCCTTCCCCGAGGGGGCACCTGGCTGTACTTACCTGCTGCTGAAGTGGCCAAGACGAGCAGGAGGCGAATCTTCTACCGGTAGGCCAAGTGAGGCGGTCGGGACCATTAGGTCGAGGTGGTTGGTCAGCTGGGTGAGAGGTGGGTGCAGGCCCATGGGGCCGGTCACAGGGGGAGGCCTGATGGTTGGATGGGGACCCAGTAGGTTGTGCCGCCTGGGCGGGAGGCAGGCACACGCCTATGGGGCCAGTTGCAGAGTGAGGCCCAGCGGTCAGATGGGGATAAGCCGCAGGTCAACCACGATTTCCAGCCTCACTTCCCCAAGGGGGCACCTGGCTGGGCTTACCTGTTCTGCTGCTGGAGTGGTTGGGAGGAGCCCAAGGTGGGCGTTCAGGCAAAGGCAAGCAGGCAAGCCGGCAGGCAGGCACACATGCAGGCAGGCAGGCAGGCAGGCAGGCAGGCAGGCAGGCAGGCTGGGCTGCGTGGCTGCATGGTCGAGGGAAGGGAGCCAAAGAGCAGCTGCAGCTATGCCGCAATGTGACTCTAAGGCACCAGCCAAAGCATGAGAGGCCAATACGTAGTGGCGTGGTGTGACAGGGCCAGATAGAATTTTTAATACTGACTCACCCGAACCAGCTGATCTGGCTGAATCACACCACTTGTGTCAGCGTTCCAATGAAACTCCCCATTTATCATTCAGCACTCAGAAACAAAGTTCATCCAAGTAAGAATTTATTAAAGAAGTCATATTGGCACATCTAGGAAAACCCGAATCTGAAGTTTCTGGGTTTTCCCTCCCCAAGAGAAAACCAAAGATCCATCCCCCTAAACCCATCATCCATCACATGATCCAATCAATTGCCATCCCAACTGGAGCCATTCCTCCAAACACTCCTCTCCAGGTGCAGGGTAACATGTCCTTGACTCTGTGAAAGAATGTTGTGTATAATATTTCACCTCTCTATGAATCCCATCCCCCCAAATTCCCAGGCATTAATTGTGGCAGCCTCATAGCTCCTAATTAGAAATATGGCTTTCAAGGCTGACAGGTTTCCCCTTTCCGGAAATTATGACATCCTAGAACAAGGAAAATACAGGGGGTTATATTACTATTCATTGACTAAATTAACCATCTCCCCTGCTTGAAGGACCCTTTGGCTCGTCTGGGAATTTATCATGAAATTGTTTTACTAAGACATCTGCTTTGACATCCCAACTTTTTACCCAAATAGCTTCAGACAAAAGGTACCCTTTCCAATGTACAAAATATTGTAACTTGCCTCTATGCAATCTAGAATCTAATATTTTCTTCACTTCATAATGGGTTTCCCCTTGTATTACCATTGGGTTGGGGGAGCAGCTGTTGGAAGTCTTAACCTTGAATTCACAGCTGATTTTAATAAACTGCTATGAAACACAGGATGTATTTTCCCTAGTATTCTAGGGAGGTTAAGTTGGACAGTTACTGGATTTATTACTTTCACTAAGGGGAAGAGTTCTAGAAAATTTGGTCCCAGTTTTTTACTAGGTAATTTTAATTTAAGATAGTTGATAAATAAACTCGGTCTCCCACTTTGAAAGGAGGTTGGGGAGACCTATGTTTATCCGCTTGCTTTTTATATTTCTCAGGCACTTCCATTAGCACTTTTTTTGTACTTTCCCAACCTTTCTTTAAGGACTCCATCCATTCCGTTAAAGATATGGAGAAGGGTATTGGTAATTCTGGCATGGGAACAAATTTCATGCCACTTGTGATTTGAAAGGGAGTTAATCCTGTGCTATTGTGTACTGTGTTATTATATGCCACTTCCACAAATGGCAACAAATCAGTCCAATTCTCTTGTTGGTAATCCGCATAACATCTGAGATATTGTCCCACCATTGCGTTTGAACATTCCATGGCTCTGTTCGTAGCCAGATGAAATACCGAGCTAAGTCCTTGGGATGATCCAATAGATTTTAAGAATTCTCTCCAAAATTTTGTGGTGAATTGGACACCTCTGTCTGATATTATTCACTTTAGCACTCCGTGAAGTCTGTAAATTTGCTTCACAAACATTTTTGCTAGCTTTTTAGTGGAAGGCAATCCAGAGCAAGTGGTGAAATGTGCTTGCTTTGAGAATAAGTCAATCACAGTCCAAATCATATTGCCTCCGTTTTCTGGGCTTTCAATTATAAAATCCATGGTAATTTCCTCCCAGGGTCTAGTAGGTTCAGCTACTTGCTGGAGTAGCCCAGGCGGTTTCCCTGGTTGCATTTTTCTCATAGCACAGATAGAACAGCTTTTGACATAATCTTCCACATAAGCCTTCATTTTTGGCCACCAAAATTGCCCTCTAGCTAGGTGGAGGGTTTTTAAAAATCCAAAGTGGCCACCTAGTTGAGAATCATGGCTCCGGTGTAGTACCAACAGTCTTAAGCTGCTGGGTACATAAAGCTTGGATCCTTTCCAGGCCAATCCATCTCTCAAAGTTAGGTTATTCCTGTTTTCCATGAACCACGTGTCAGTCACTAGTGCCGCTTTCAGGTCCATAGTTAGTTTATCTCCCGGTTGGTCAGTTCTATGTCTGGCTTGGGTCCTAGTTGTGGCTTGGGCTGCAATCTGGTTTTCTGAAATCATGGCATGGATGACATTCTCTTGGTGGCTGTCAAATTGGGGTTTTCTTGACAGTGCATCTGCCAGTAAATTCTTCCCCCCGGGATATACTTTAAGTTGAAGTTGAAAAGTTTGAAATATTGAACTTGTTTAGGGGAAGGTTTTTGGGGAGTCTTTAGGGCTTCGAGGTTTTTGTGATCAGTCCAAACCTTGAATGGCTCCTTAGTGCCCTCTAAGAAGTGCCTGCAGGAAAGGAGTGCCCATCGGACTGCAGAGGCTTCCTTTTCCCATACCGCCCATCTCTGCTCAGTGTCTGTCAATTTTTTAGACACATATGCACAGGGTAGCAACAAGCCTTGGGGATTCTTTTGAAGAAGTACCGCTGCTACATCACTGGCATCGGCTTGGACACTGAATGGCTTGTCAGGGTCCGGATGTTGGAGAATTGGCTTTTCCGCAAAGAAGTGTTTTAATTTCTCAAATGCTTTTTGACAGTCCATTGTCCAAACTAGTGGCTGAGTGGGCTTCGGCTTCATGGGAGGGGATCTGGTCTTTAGCAGCTCCATCAAATGAAGGGCTACTTCCACGAAGGCGGGAATAAATTGTCTGTAAAAGTTTGCAAACCCCAAGAAGCTTTAAAGCTGTTTGTAAGTGCGTGGGGCTTGCCAGTCCAGCACAGCTCTCACTTTCCCCGGATCCATCTCAATCCCCTCATTTGACACTCGGTAGCCCAAGTAGTCTAGGAAGGTCTTATGGAACTCACATTTTGAGAGCTTCACATAAAGTTTTGTGGCTAGAAGTTTTTTCAGAACTTGTCGCACCAGTTTGACATACTCCTCTAGCATCTCGCTGAATATAAGAATGTCATCCAGATAAACTAGGATGGCCTTAAATAAATGTCCATGCAGTACTTTATTGATTAATTGCATAAAAACTGCAGGGGCTCCTTGGAACCCAAAAGGCATGACTCGGAATTGGAAACTTCTTAACGGACAGTTAAAAGCTGTTTTCCATTCGTCTCCCTCTCTGATACGTACTCTGTAATAAGCTTCTCTCAGGTCCAGTTTAGTAAATATTTTTTCTTTCGATATAGGCTGACATTTATTTATTTATTTTATTTTTTTACATTTATATACCGCCCCATTCCGAAGACTCGGGGCGGTTTACAGCTTATAAG
>JANHFL010006460.1:32681-44078 GCA_032468155.1 Oxyrhabdium leporinum | reverse complement strand
GCATGTGTCCTCCGATGTGAGTGGGACCCGTAACTACTTGGGTCAGGTCCAAGGCCGTCATGGAAGCCAGGAACTCCTGAACCACCCCTGAGGTCTCGCCCGCCGAAGGCAGACTTTGTGGTCTGTCCCTACATACTGTATTTCTATAACATTTCATACGCTCTTAATTGGAGACTATTTATTTTGGCTTGATTTGGGGTGCCACCTATTAGAGCAATAACTTTAGAAGATATATAAGCATCCCATATGAAAGCCAGAACTGTTTCTGTTCAAACTCGGAGGCAGAATCTATCTGCTTATTAAAATGTCCATTGTATCAATAGAGATCTAGTTTGATGCCTCCAATTGTTAGTAACTCTGATTGCCATTACTCTTCTCCTGCGTGACCACTTTTCAAAAAGCTCTAAGAAGGCTTCAAAGATCTTATCTTATAGAAGCCACCTGTTTCTTTCCTTTTACGATGAATTGTTAGTTGCTAATTTGCAATTTTAGATATGTCTTTTTATAGTTGTTGTATGTTGGTCTTTTAAATAAGTTTTGATTTGATGATCACTCTATTTTGTGATTCACAGGAGCAAATTCAAAAGCATATAAGCCCCCTATCACCTTTTTCCCTGCCATCCATTTTAAACTTTGCATTTTTTGCTGTTGATCAGCCAAGCACTTCTTATTGCCTGAAAGCTATTCCATTAGTGCTGCTTATGCTTTATCAAACAAATCACTGAATGTTACACTCAGTTCTGGAAAAGGCACAACTAAAATGAAAAGAAATGTCAACAGAGTTCACAATTTCGCAAAGACTATATCTGAGGAGGAAAAAGTTATTTGCATAGAAGAAGTAAAGCATACCTAGAAGTTTAACTCTTTCTTGTTATGGTCTTGGCCATGTCCTTTTTTAGAGGGTTTCTTCAGATCTAGAATTTAAAAAAATAGAGTTTTGGTTTCAGCTAGAGGTGGCAATTCTAGATTAACAAGGTAAAGACAATGGGCATTGCACAAGACTTTTGTTTATTGATTTTTTTTATGTCTACTATGGCTCTAGAGGGGTGTAGAACTACTTTAAATTCAGGATTATTTTAAGACATAAACTCTTAAGGCAGCCTTTCGAGAAAGACCAAGCAATAAATACCAAAATTAAATATTAAAATAATGGCATGATTCTGGAGGCATGACACTGATAAACAGTGAAGCAACAATACGGAATTATTCACAGCCGTCTGATTTGCCAATTCAGAAGGGCCAGAGTTTTATTAGTACAGCTGAAAATTACTCGGCAGGAAATAACAATATTTTCTAAATGAGTCCTGAACACATTGTAGGAAGAGACATTCCATTCATCTATTCATTGAGGGCCACATCATGGTTGTGTTTGACCTTGGGGGGGAGGCGAGTTGGGTGTGACCAGCTTGAAGTCATTTGTGTCGAGGGTGCCTGTGGCTCCTGAGCTCCATTTTTGGCTATGATGTCCTCCTGCAACCCTCTGCCAGTGAAAACGGAGCTTATTACCATTTTATTCATGGTAATAAAATATCTTGAATCTGGTAGCATCTTTTCCAACTAACAAACTTTTTAAAATGCCTAAGCTTCCATAATATAGCTCACTTCCTCAGATGCATAGAATAGCTAGTTGAGAGAGAAGGACTGGTCCAAGGTCACCCTGCTCATTTTGTGCCTAAAACAGGACTAGAACTCATGAGGGTCTGACAATTCTCTGTGGCCAACTCACCAATTAACCATGGCCAACTTGTCATGGAAACCTTGGTGCGGCCAACTCGCTGTGGGACAACTTGCCACAGCTAATTTGCTGCAGGATAACTCACTACGGGACAAGAGTTACACTAATATTAAAGAAATAGTAGAATAGAATCATTAAAGAAAAGATGCAAAAGGAGGGATAGAATGAAATGTGAATGGCAAAAATTAAAATAATTTTTATTTATTTTAAATAATTAAACAGAGTCGTTATATTGCCCCCACAGTGAGCTGTCACACAGCAAGTTGGCCATGGCGAATTGTCCCACAGCGAGCTGGCCATGTTAAGTTGGTCATGTTGAGTTGGTCGTGGTGAGTTGGCTCTGGTGAGTTGGCTGTGATGAGTTGGCTGTGGCAAGTTGGTTATGGCAAGTTGTCCCATTCTGAACTCGTGGTCTCCTAATTTCTAGCCTGATGCCTTCACCATTGCACTAAACAAATTGAAACATAGACGTAAAAAGAGAACTTGGAACAATCTAAAAATCAGGAAAAAATATTATTTAAGTGAAATAGGGCAACAAGAAGTAAAGACAATCCTCTGTAGGAGTCTATAACACAAATATGAAAATCTTCAAGAAAAGGAGCAAATGGAGGTGCTCCAGAAGTAGCAAGAGAAGGAAAGAGAGGCATTAAAACTTGTATTGACCATGCAGATCTCTATTAATTAGCTACTTGAATCATGAAGGTGTGACTGTGTATTATTATGTTGCATTTTAAAACTATATAGTTCCAAATAATCTAGATAATCATTATTTAGATGAGTGTTCACTAGGGATGTGGACATTGGACATTTCCAAAATAAAATAAATGAAGCATGGCTACCAAACAGCCACTCAACCTTCTTTAAGGAACCCATTAATGTTGAAATGGCCTGGAGAAAGTCAAGTTCTCTCGTGGAAGACAAGGAGAAGGCAACATGTTTGGTGAGGCATAAAAGCCTCACGGCAGGCATTAAAATAGTACAGAGTATATAACTCTTCAATAATATGCAACACAAAGAAATGCGAGGGCCTGCTTGCCTCAGGAGGAACGGACACAAAGACCTCACCGTGCACTTGGTGACATGGAAACAGTTGTATTGCTTCAGGCTGTTGCATCCATCATAGTTTGTAATTATTTTGTGCTATTCTTCCTCTACAGTTTGGTGCTTACTTTGGTGTCAATTGCAAATAATGTCCTAATATATTTTGTCCTTTTTTACCTTCCAGATACATCCCACCTCTGACAAGGACATTTTTTGAATAGCTGCCACAAGTGAAAGTCACAAAACAGGCAGTCCTTGACTTACAGCCATAATTGAGCCCAGAATTACAGTTGTAAGTCATTGTGGTCGTAAGTCGAGGCACTCACATGAAGTAGCTTTCCAGTATGTTTTGTGTTGGTCATTAAGTGAATGCCATAGTTGTTAAATGAATCCTGAAGTCATTAAGTGAACCCATTCATTGCAATCACCTGACTGTGGAATACCAAAACTGGTCACAAAAATAACCCATTGATAAGTAGTCACATGATGTTGAGAGGGCAGGATATGACTTTTTTTTTAATGGCTGAGGGTGCTATTTGGGGTTAGAATTAAAACACCTGCTCCCTGGGTGTTGTCATTTTGAACATTTGTAAAACAACTCGTTGTTATGTGAGGACATCTGGAAAATCTTGATTCAAATCCTTTATTAATCCTGAAGTTCACTGGATGATCTGAAGCCAGTTGCTTTTTCTCAATCTAGCCTACCTTGACTAGTTCTTGAGAGAAACGATGGGGAAGTACAGAGCTATTTGTGCAGCCTTGACCTCTATACATACTATATCTATCTCCATAATGTCCATTTACAGACTTTAATGACATATATGCCATCACAGGCTGAATGCTTAGGTACTAATATGAAGATACATACCATATTTTTTCATTGCTGAATTATTTTTGCAGGCCTCTTACATCAAGAGTCATGGCACAGACATGTGCATTCTTTCCAATAAGCTGTTACATGTCAATAATTTAAGGGCATCAAAAGGAGAGAATCTGAAGATAATATTAGGATGCAAACAGATACATATGGAAGAAGAAGAAAGAAAGCCTCCCTGGAAGTGGATTTGTAAATAAAGTGAATATTATTGGAGATGATGTCATTTAGACATTAAGGCATCTTATTGGCTAGCTCTGATAATTAACTGGGAAGTTCTAATTTAAAATAATAAGATTCCATACCTTCTTCAGAGTTAGCCCCAGGAACAAAACAGTATAGTGCCCAAATTGGGGATTACTGCAGAATGTTGAATTGAGATGAGGAGGGTAATTCTACTTCCAGTGACAATAATAAATCAAGGAACAATACCAAACAGTATATGCTAAAAAACCCTGTTGAGATCAGGATTCAAAGGGGAAGATTATCTGAAATGAGTGAAGGTTCACACATGAACCCTGCTCCCACTTTCAGCTTACTAGCTGCTTTCCCAACTAAGATAACCAAGAAGACCCCAAACCCAGAAGGTGTGCTGTTGCTAGTCTTTGGTTAATGACTGTAATGATTAATGACTGATAATTCCCTAGTTATTACTGCATCCATGGAATCCTGAGGCATACTTAGATGGTCAATGGCCATGGCAGGAGTTTCACCAGGACTATTATTCTTTAATTGAATGTGTGAATGGAGAAAGAGGGGAAGAAATGCCTAGGAAACAATCAGACAAGAGTGGCAGTAGCTTAAGAGTCAGACAAAGAAAGTTAGGAGGGACCTTCCATAATGGATCAAGCAGTTAAAAGTGGCAGTGGGAAGTTTGTGCCTTCAGATTTGCACCATTCTGCTAATGTAGCCTTACAATAAAGTAGAATTAGTTCATCTTGATCTATTTCCTGATAAGTGATTAGAGATAAGAAGTAGAAATTAGATGAAGAAACATTATTGCTACATATAAATTAAACATAAATATGATTTATAACTATAAGTATGCCAATATAATCAATAGGATTATAAATAAGCTAACATAAGTATAGGTTTGGTCAAAATCATTCTGTTATACCACTACTATTGTTATTACCATATATGTTACTATTTCTTTTTTTTTTCTCTTCTCTTTTGTAAAATGATATGCCTGGACTGTATTCAAAATGTTTATATATAAATTTAAAAAAAATTGGACCTAAAAAAAATAGACGTATTTCCTGTCTGGTTTACCTGTGTGGGCTGACACATTCTGGGAGTCTTCAGTTCCAGAGTTGAAGCCCTGTCTAACAGCTTCAGTGAAATGGTCAAGAAACAAGATAAAACATACTGTATCAGAATCTTTCATTAGTCTATCTGACATCCAACACTCAATACCAATGTTTAAAGTTGACACTCTTATAGTCTAGAAAGGGAGATGAAATTTCTAGAAGTCAAAACAATGCTCCACTAGTGATGTCAAGATTATTTATTTGTTTATAGATGCCCATTTGACTATCAAAAGCAATTTTGGGCAGTTTACAGTGCAATAAAATATTATACTGATGGAAAACAGAATACTTCAGTAATTTTAGCTGTTCACTCTACCAAGCCTCAGTAGGCACATCTGATCAACTCTGTTCTCCAGGATGAATTTCTACATATGAACTTTAATTTGGGCCAATCTGGTATGTAATAGTAAATGAAAAGGCCCATGTAACAAACTAAGAGATTGTCCAATGTGGAGAAAAAATAGAAGAAGCAATAAATACAAGATTTTTCATTATTGCAACATTATGCAATTTCTCCATAAATGGTATATGATACCTCTGCAGAAATAACAATCACAATCAGAGCTTTTCATACGTTCCACAAAAGCTGCAACCAGTCCATTGTAGTAATATGGTAGAGGAGTGTATGAGTTCTGCACCATACGAGTATCTGATTAGTAAGAACACCATCTTCAGTTACCCTTCTCACGCAAACAGCAGAGGAAGATCAGGTGAATGGTGCTTGTGTGTGACTCATTTGTAGCAGCATTGTCCTTCCTTTGCCCTTCTTCTCCGGATAGTGGAAAAGACCCATTCTTGGCTCAACTCCCTCCTGTTCAATGAGGAGCCAATTCTGAGCACAGCCACCTTGCTGATTATGATCTTTTATTCCAATTTCTTTCTTCCCTCCACTTGCTCCTTCTTGCCTGAGGGTCTGCAGGCCCCTTCTGGGAATGAGCTCCTACCTTGCCCGTCTCCTTGCACTTTCTGCAAATGAGCTTGATACGGGCAGCGATCTGATGAAGAAAGTGATAATGTTTCGGTCCTTAATGGCTCTGTGCTTCAGTGCACCAGACAGCTATACTGTTTTATGGGATATGCTCAAGCATTTGCCCATTCAACTTGGAAGTAGAGCATGAACTTGTCTCCTATATCCACACACCACACACACACACACACACACACACTGATTTGATCAAAGCATTAATCTCCCCAGAATGGCCCTGAAATCCAGAGTGGAAGTTCTGAAAGTAAGCTCTGGTTTCATGGGGCATATTAACAAATATTAATATTAAATATTATAATAAATATTAATAATTCCAGGAAATCACACTTTTTTAATGAGCTATCCTATCAGTGAAACAGCTCCAAGCCCAGTCTTCTCACACTCATCCACCTGAGGTCTACAGTATATAAAATCTTCTATTGATTTTATATTTTATATTGCTGGCAAGTAAAACAACATTTTTCTCCACAGTGCCGGGTCACTGTCTCCTACGTTTTCTGAATATTACTACCAGATGAATTCATCAGATGCTGGCAAATTATACATATAAATGCGTAACAGTTGTGGTCTTCCTGATGTCATAGTAATAAAACACCAGCAGAAGGAATAAAATTTAATAAAGAAGGCGTAAACAAATTGAGCACAAGCTTATGTACTGCAGAGTATGTTGTGACCATGCATAAAGGCACAATCACATGTCATAACTGCACCTGTTCCATCTTTTCTCTTTTGGAGATGTGAACATTGGTTTACACTCATATTTTATAAGTATTATGTGTTCACATTCAAATACTTAACAAAAGTACAATTGTAAACCTGCATCTTAATTAGATACACATCTGCTTGTTTTCTTGGATATGTTCAACTTTTCACCTTGTAGTTGTAGGTTGTGATGGGAGCAGTATTTTTTCCTATGACACAGAGGATGAGTCTCTCTGCACAGTCAGAAATATGGGGGACTAAATTGTCTTCCAAGCAGGGAACATGCCACAGAAGGGAGGGGAATTATGCTTCTCTGTTACAGGACTTAGAACTGGGTTCCAGGTAGGTTTGCCAAGTTGCTGTGCTTCCAATTTACAGAGATATACCGAGAGAAGAGTATGACCAAAAAGAAGGGCTTGAGAAGCAGTGATTTCCATGATGATGGCAAAGGTGACTGAGAACTTCCATCTCTGTTATTCTAACTAGTTGAAAATAGCAATAGAAATCCTGGAAGACTCAAATTTAGCAGAGAAGGGAACAAAAATATTTCCAGTGAATGCTTCCTAGTCCTTTGGCCTCCAAACTTTCCTATATATATAATAAAGAATTAATGCATTTTTCCCACAAGGCCAAACATTGTTTGGGTGCCAGTTAGGTCACATTCACTATTTGGATGTATGTTTTAGTTTTGGCTTAGAAAGGCTGCTTCCAAAGGTGCAATTCAGCCTCTATTCCAGGGAGCCAGCAATTCTCAATCCTTCTGAAATTTGAGAGACAAAATGTATGCTATTTAAGATGGAAAAAGGAGGCCACTATTATAAGGAACAGCAATTTCTCCAGAATGTTATCTTTTCAGAAAGATCATAAAGTAACACTTTCTGAGCTTCAAAAGATAATTGAATGAAAACAAATAAGGGTCTGCCTGATGTTATGGTTAGATAATAGTTTTAAATTTAAATTCACATTCCCTAGTACTGCAATGTTGAAAGCTTTCATACAAATTCTACTCTTGAAAACAGCTGTATTTAAATTTGATATTAAAAGCCAAACAATTTTTGGGGAAAACAAGTACAAACATGTGCAGAAGTGTATTTTAAAAGAAGGGGACAGAACCCTCAAATCAATATGGAATGCTGATCCCTCTTATTTATTGGTGACAGAAGAGCCAGTGGGATGGAAAGGGACATAGTCATATTGCACCTTGCTACCTGTTGAGATAGAACATAGAATAACAGAGTTGGAAGGGGCCTTGAAGGTCTTCTAATCCAACCCCCTGCTCAAGCAGGAGACCCTATACCATTTCAGACAAATTGCTCTTCTTAGGTCTCTTTTTAAAAGCCTCCAGTGATAAAGCACCCACAACATCTGAAGGCAAACCATTCCACTGGCTGATTGTTCTCACTGTCAGAAAATTTCTCCCTAGCTTTAGGTTGCTTCTCTCCCTGATTAGTTTCCATCTGTTGTTTTCTTGCCTTCTGGGCTTTGGAAAATAATTTGACCTCCTCTTCTTTGTGGGAGTCCCTCAAATATTGGAACATTGCTATCTGTACTGTATCGCTGTACAAACTTTTTTCCTTCATTTTTTTTTCAGTTAAATAAACAGGAATATTTTCAGGTTGACATTGAACTGGTCTATCAGTTTCATCTTGTTTATTACTTATAACTTTTCTCAGATACCCTTCCAGTCAAGCTTTGTCCATGGCCAATACTTGGCTGAATGCACCTTACAGCCACACTGAACCTCTTGGGATTGTGAGTCTTTAGATAACCTCCCAACTGATAGTCAAATATTGTCACTTTTAATTCTTTACCTCCCCTCTAGCCCTGTAAAGTTGAAAAGTCCCCTTTTCAGCTAATGATAACATGCACAGATATAGGATATTAATTTCCTTCAGAGTGAGCAATATACAGATATTTTGGTCCCAACCAATGGTATCTGCACCATTGATGTCCAATCATCCCACTCAAAATGGTGTTCAGAAGAAATTGATTTCCTATCAGGTCTTAGGTAATATTCTCATGTGAAGTTCAAATCAGAATAGAGCTGGAAGGGACCTTGGTGGTCTTCTAGTCCAACCCTATACCATTTCAGACAGATGATTGTCCAATCTCTTTTTCAAAACATGCAGTGTTGGAGCATTCACAACTTCTGGAGGCAAGTTGTTCCATTGATTAATTGTTCCAACTGTCAGGAAATTTCTCCTTAGTTCTAGGTTGCTTCTCTCCTTGATTAGTTTCCATCCATCGTTTCTTGTCTTGCTCTCTGGTGCTTTGTGGTTCTGTTCTTCTTAATTCTTCTATATATATATATATATAAGCTTGAAAATTCAGAGGCTCCTTTGAAAAGAGTCTGTGTCTGTGTGTATGGGTTTGAGAAAGAAAGGGAGGGGATGTCCTGCAAATCTAAGGAACACTGCTTTCAACAAAATTGGGTGGCCTATAATGGTAGGTTTGTAATTGGTCATATTGGGGGTGGAGGAAGGTGGGCTGAGTAAAGGTGAAGTACCTCAAGATGAAACCAGTGACATTAAAAGGTTTAGCATGGAAAATGCCTTTGGGTCAACCAAGGATGCTCAGGTGGAAAAAAAAACCCCACTATTATTACTGAGGCAAACATTGTTCCAGGTATAGAGAGTGTTTTGACCTGACCTTATCCACCTTTTTGTTTATAATGCTATTGGGAGAGTATTTTTTTCTGATTTATACATTATGGAACATAGCCAAAAGTATGCAAAGTGAGTTGATTAGCTGACACTACATATTTCTGGTTCCTATTCTGAACTAGTTGAACTTAAGAAAAACATTTTTTCCATCCATTCTCTACAAAATAATAAACACCCACACTGAGAAATCTCCCTTGACACTGCAGGACTGCTTGCTTTGTACTGAACATCTACAGTAGCTGCATGACAGCCTAGTCAACATAACTTTTTCTTCCCTTTAATAGTGGCACGGAAGAAATAGCAATAGCACTTAGACTTACATACCAGTCCAAAGTGCTTTACGGCACTTTCTGGGCAATGTCAGCGTATTAACCCCAACAATCTGGGTCCTCATTTTACCGACCTCATAAAAATGGAAGGCTGAGTCAACCCTGAACCTCATCAGGATCAAACTTCAGACAGTGGGCAGAGTTTGCCTGCCATACTGCATTCATACTGCACCATCATGGCTCCTTTTTTTTGCTTTAATAAGGACTTTAATACATGCTATAATAAGGCCAGAGATATTTTTGGCAACCTGTACGTTTCTGTGAAGCTGTGAAATGCTGAAGCATGCATTTAAAGAATAATCAATTAATTATAACACTATACAATTCAGCAAATTGTTCAAAAACAGGTAAATTTCCTATCGGTGTTCAAAAGTGTGCTGTACTTGTATCACAATATTTGTTAATAGAGAGTGTGAGAGAGAGGAAGAAGTTGATGTTGAGAATATCACTTTATGTGTGCATATGTGTACTATTTGCTTAATGGCATTCTGCTAAAGGCTATGTACATTGCAATCTCTATTAGGTTTTAAATTAATGTTAATTTTAAAGTTTACATAAGTTCAGAGAAATGAAAGAGAGTGGGGAATCCATCTACATTTTTAAATAATATTTCAGATAAAATAGTTTCTGGCAAGAGAAGCCAATTTTCTAACAAACAATATTAAATTAACTTTGAATTGTCTTGTGATATGTTTTGTAATATTTTTTGAATCTATTTCATATTAAAACATAAAGGTATGTGCTTCTTTTTATCTATAATAGTTCCTATCTATATGTTTGTATGTATATATGTAATAAATATAGCTATGCATAAATATTAAAAAGAATAGCCAAATTCATAATAATATTTCTTATTTATGAATTAGTTATATCTTGTTCCTACCTTATTTTAATGTGTTGATGGATTATTAGACAAAAGGTAAAGATAAAATTTTCCCCTATCCAATCATGTCCAACTTTAGGGGACACAACTTGTTTCTTGGCCAAGAGAGCCAGCATTGTCCAAAAACATTTCCATGGTCATGTGGCCAGTGTGACTATACACAAGGTGCATGGAACATTGTTATCTACCCACTGAAGTGGTACCTATTTATCTACTCATATTTGCATGCTTTCAAACTGCTAGGTAGGCAGGAGCTGAGGCAAGGAATGGGAACAAGGAATATACAGTATAAACATGTGGTTTTCGAACTCAATGTGTGGCCTACAAGGATTCTTATGTATGGTTTAGTGGTTCCATTTTAATACCATTGAACTAGATAATCCTTGTGGTTCTTTCCAACTTTATAATTTGAAGGTTTTCTCCATTATTAGTCATAAGTATTAATAATGGTTTAATGGTTTATAGAAAAACACAAACCATAGCTCTGATAAAATTGCACAATTTAATACATATAGCTTAATTAGATGTAGCAAATTGTTAATGCTCATCCTTTTAACTGATACATAGAAATGGGTGAGTAAAGCTTTCCCCCCTCCTCACCTATTACTGCCAAGGAAGAACATAGGTCCAGTTCCAGAAAAAGAAAACGATAAACAGGAATGATGGAGAGAAAAGATTTTTTCTTCCCTTCCCATTTCTGGTACCTATTCCACAGCTATATAAATTAATCTAGTATTTTTCAACTTCAGCAACTTTAAGATGTATGAACGTCATTGCTGGCTGGGGAATTCTGGGAATTAATAATAATAATAATAATAAGTTTAATTTATATACCGCCCCACTCCGAAGACTCGGGGCGGTTCACAACAGTTATC
>JANHFL010006460.1:0-19140 GCA_032468155.1 Oxyrhabdium leporinum | reverse complement strand
ATAGGACCAGGACAGAGGAGAACCCCCTGTCCCGAGCCCTCCAGAGATCATCCACCAAGGCGACCAATGCTGTTTCGTACAGTGTTTCTTCTGGGACCAAAATCTTTTCATAGTGTATCTCTCCATCTTGTAGGAAGACCATCACCATATCTCTTTGTGTCTACTTATTGTCAGGTAAACAACATGTAAGGCAACCTGCCAATTTATATTTCTGTTTTAATCCTATTTTTATGAAATCTTTGAAGCTAGACTGTTGTTGAATTTCTGTTTTGATATCTGAGAGAGATCATTAGCATTCCTTTTCCCACTGCATGCTGCATGACTCAAAGATTTTCTGCATTTGATTTCTGTAAGTGCCATGCTTCACATCCATAAATGATAGCTGGAATGACCACCGTGTTTTCAGCAGGAATTCAAGTCAAAACATCCCTACACATAACTGTCCAATGTTTGTTTCTACCAAGCCAATAAATGGAATCTCACTAGCCTTGTGGTAATCATACTTTCTCTTACTTTGAGGACATTTGATCATAATATTCAGTCAGAATTTGTCTTCTGAAAACTTTAATTTGTTATTTTGTGTTCTGCCATCTGAGTGAAAGACATCTTCTCTATCTGTGTAAATCCTTCTACGTATGTCACATCCAGTCTTCTCATCTCAAGACCAAATGTATTCAGATCCTTCAATACACTTAGTCTCCATGAAGTCCCCTTCATGGCTCCTCTCAGACCCTACTGCAGGGCTGTCAAACTCGTGGCCTGTGGGCCTGATGCGTCATGAGCTAGCCACGTCCACATTGGTTTAGCGAAGGGGGGGGAAAGTCATGATATGTCACGTGACGTCGTGACAACGCAAGTTTGATACTCCTGCCCTACTGTATATGTTGCCTTAATGCAACTAAAGAGGGGTGTCTAAAAGTGGAAGTGATATTGGGTGCAAAATTGGTTGAGGCAACCCAAAAGTGAATTTGCCCCCATTTTTTTGTAGCCATATTATGCAGAGGACCCACATTTAATTTATAATGAACTATAATTCCAAGGTCTATCTCACAAATACTGTTGTTAAGCCAGATATTCCCTGCTTTACACCAGTACATTGGCATTCTGTTTCCTGTGTGAAAATCTCAGCCTTTTTATGCATTCATTGTATTATTTTTCAGTCTTCTTGTGGTATAAAAATCTGTTTCCAACCTACCCTTTGATAGGTTCTAATAAATCAGTTTGGGGATGACTAGAGATGCCTTCCAAAGCAATCTTTCCCAGAATGATATCCTATGATTCCTGGTACTGCCAGGTTTTGATTGATTGGATGATGGGGAATTGTAGACTAACTTTTTAGAAGATACCAGGTCATTGAAGGTTTCTTTTAGTTTTGTACAAATGGCTTTAGATCATTTTCCCATATGTCCATAAAGCCATCACTTGTGGAGATGAAATAGGTAAAAACAAATGAATGAATTAATGAATTAAATTCCAATTCCTGTGATTTAAGATATTTTGTGTTCTGCCAACAACTTAAACAAGCACCTTAAATATCCTACTTCTGAATAGGCATAAATGTGAATTAAGTTGTAAGATAATGAATGTGTTTATAGTAGACAGATCATATGATGATTTACAAAACAGGGTAGGTCCCAACCACGAGGATATTCCACTCTAAATTTCAGGGGCAAAACTCAGCTATTGGAGGAAAGACAGTTGTAATAGCCTGGGAAAAATCTGTGCTACATACCTGGGCTGGGTTGCAGGAGTAGATGAGATGACAGACAGACAAATTCATAGCATATTTTAGTCATATTTATTCAGAAGCAAGCTCAATGGTCTCAGCGTCCTTCTAATTCCTTTCAGCCATGGCTGGAATATCCATATAATAAACCTGCCTGCTATAAAGAATTGTTCTATCAGGCTGGAAGGAATTTGGGAGTCCAGTCACACATATAGTTCTAAGAAATGGCAGATATTAGAAATTGTAGAACTTCAAGCTTTGCAGTTGAGAAATAGCAATCGTGAATGCTCTTTAACATGGAAAATAAAACAAAAACAAACTATTTCTAAAAGCAAAAACCGTAACAGCAAAAAATGTTGCAGCCTAACCCACTAATTTATGTTTCTTTTCTAAGAGGCTTTTGATATAGGGTAGGTTCAACATGCAGATAGTGCTTTAGGATAACAAAAGTCTTCATTCCAAGGACAAGGACTTACTACATTAGAAATAAATTATATTTCCTATGATTCAAATGCTGTTATTAAATCATTTTCTTTGGTGCATACTATTTTTCTCCTTCCATCTATGCACCAAAGAAAATGATTCAGCCTTGGAGTAAAGTAAAACAGTAATAAAAACTTATGCAAAACACCTGTGTGTGTGTGTGTGTGTGTGCATCATATTCCCCTGTTGACATATTGTATGCAATATTATGGAAAACAGAGAAAAGGAATAAGGAAGACTGTGTCTGTGTGTGTGTGTGTGTGTGTGTGTGTGTGTGTGTGAGAGAGAGAGAGAGAGAGAGAGAGAGAGAGAGAGAGAGAGAGAGAGAGAGAGAGAGAGAGAAATACAGTTATACCTAGTTTATACCAATCTCATTCCTCAAAGCCCACACAGTATCTGCCCACAGTATTTGCAGTCTCATTGTAACATTGGTAAAATGGCTCTCACCTGCAAAAATATGAGTCATTACATTTTACGCTATCTGAACTTCCTGAATAGTTTTCAGGAACAGCCCAGAGAACTGTGCATCAAATAGTTCAGTTTTAAAGGCTTACATTATGGAATGTCTCCCCTGTAAATCAGATTTGCCCCAACTTTGTTAGCATTCCCAAACTAAGAAAAAATTTTCTTGGGGGCTTAAGTTGAAAAACATATTAGCCTGTTTTACATTTTTGTTGAATTTTTATTGATTATATTGATTACTGATTATTCTTTATTCTACTGGCAATAGTCTATGATGGTAGTGATGTCAACATCTAATTAAAAATTTCCAGTTTGTGCATTCAGACTAGTTTTCTTCAGTCCTATTACAGCCTTCCATTTTCTCTTCAATTCACAAAGTTCAGCCTATTTTTCTTCAGTTTAATTTAATCTGTGCTTGTCATCATTTATTCTTCTTGTTATACTTCAGGTCACAGTCTTCACTATACTATGGTCATCATCAGATAGACCCACATACCAATTTCTGCTACTCATTGTGGCTTTGGTCAGCAATGCTTGCCCATGTTTTCTAAAGTGACAGGGACAGTCTAGCCCACATTACCACCCTAGGTTGTCACCATGCTATCATTTTTGTCAGATGCTGACTAGTGTGCCACAAACCCAAAATTCATGTTTATCCCGAGCAGTATTCTACACCAGCTAAGATTACTAATCTAGAGACCACCTTTCAAGTCATCATAAATTGCATACCTACCAACTAAGGGTGTACATAGTGTATGGGCATAGCCTGAGAACACAAGCATGTACTGTACAGTGTGCTTAATTTACATGCCAGTTTCTAAACTTCTAACCATAGACATTATTATAAATTAAAGTTTCTAAGGAAGCCAAGAGCCAGGTTCAACAAGTAACTGAAACAAAGCAAACATTTTATTGCCATTCATAGATTACTGAGATAGTAAACTGTGTTATGACAATGGCTCATAGCTGCCCTTTGTTGCTTCAGCTATCTGGAGAAAATAATACTGTACAACGCAAACTTGAAAAAGAAGAATAGGTGATGAAGGAGCAATTAATTAGGCAAAAGCAGGAAAGCTACAAAAAAAGGCCAATGCTGTCTCTCCTTCATCAGTCCTCTCCCTTTGAGAAGTGGACTGAAGGATGTTATGTAATTCAGAAGGGCAGAAACAGTATTGTGTATATAACCGTTGCAAATAAGATTGAAAGTTGCTTCGTTAAATATTTCTTTTTTCTGGATCTATCTTGCTGTTCACTTGTGCTTACTTTTTTTTGGCTAAAACTTTGTAAAAATGTATACATTCAGTCCATACAGAGGACTATATTTTGGAGGGTCCAGTAGTCTGGAGAAGGGCGTAAGCATATTATTGGGCTGAAGTAGTGGTTGCTCTTGGAAGGAGCCATCAGGTTTGCTGTTGCATATGGAATTAGGCTCCCATTTCTCAAAGTAGTTTCTTCCTGCAAGAAATTGTCTTTCTCTCTTTCTTGACCCCTCTGTAGGAAGAAAAATCCAGTCCAGTTTCAATACGGGAGAAAGGCACTGGAAATAAAGTGGAGGCTGATTGGAAAGGATTCCATTTATTGAAGAGCAGAACCATAGCATGCAGTTCTGGGACAGCTGACACATTAGCTTGATGAGTGCAAGGATTTTTATAGTTTCTGAAATGCTGCAGGGTTTGTGCAATGTAGTGAGCCTGGTGGCTATTCTAATGTAGTAGGTTAATCCTATTATGTCCTAAAGGTCCTGTTCTTAGAATAGGGTGGAGGGGGATGTAAATTTTAATCCTATCTCTGGAGGTGAAGGTGTTTTGTTTGTGAATAGGCTGGCTCAGTCTTTCTTAATGGGCACAAACTATTTCTGCCTTTAAGAACATGTTTCTCCATTTCTCCTTTGGGGAAATATAATATTCTGCCTCTTTTAATATCCCCCAAAATATGTCATTCTTCTAGGAAGAGGGGAGGTGGGGGGTCTTCCCATACCTCCTTCCCTTATTTGTCTTCCAGAAAGTTCTGGACCCAGAGGAGTGAGGTGCCCTAGCTTAAGATCACCCAAGCAGGGATCTATATCGGGGCTGCAAAAACTTAGATAGCTTAAAGAAATGCAGACAATTGTGGTAGTCCTTGGGATTTTTATAGTTCAAAGGCTAGGTAAAAGCTTTGCCTTTTACTCTGGAACTAGCTAGAGAAAATAAGTACCACATCAATTGTGCAGCTTGTGAAAAGTGAGAAAGTTCTTGACTGCGGTTACTAAATGTCCTCAGGGCCTGCGAGGGGGTCAGCCAGGCCAGGCCACCTCCGACATTTGCGATCCCCAGGAGCCAACGGACCAGAGGAACTCTTCGACCCAGGGCCATTCTGGGGAAGGAGGGGGGGGGAGCGCGTGTCACGATTTGCCCCGCCTTCTCTAGCGCCTGTCCCTATATTGCTCTCGGTCAGGATCGCTGCTAAACGCGTAGCTCGGGCGGAGAATTCTGACGCTAAGGGGGGGGAAAGGAGGAGTGGGCGCGCGGGATAAGCCGCACTAGCCAGGACCGCTCTTTTGCGCGCACGCACGCCGCTTCTTTTTTCTTTACCCGGGAAAGTCGCCACCGCAGTTCGAGACAAGCGTCATTAGTCTGAGCGAGTGGGCAACACAAGACACTCTGGCGCCAGGTTGCTGTCTGGGGGGCGGCTTCTGCTGCGCTGCCAACCAGGAGGACGAAAGGAGAGCCATGGGGGTGCCCTTGCCAGGTGCCAACGGCCGCTTGGGCGCTCTGTGGAAGAGACTGAATCGCGGCTTACGACCCCTTATTCAAACCAAGGGCGGGCGGCAGAGCTTGGACGAGATACACCTGCTGCATCTGAAAAGGTAAATGCGGGTTTCGGATTGGGCTGCTGCTGCCTTTGCGTCTCAGAAATCAGCCCTTTGCCGGCAAATGAATAGCTGGGCGGGATAGTTTACTCCAGGCTGCAGGATCCAATGCCTGCAGGCGCGCGCC
This sequence comes from Oxyrhabdium leporinum, assembly GCA_032468155.1. Classification (NCBI taxonomy): domain Eukaryota; kingdom Metazoa; phylum Chordata; class Lepidosauria; order Squamata; family Cyclocoridae; genus Oxyrhabdium; species Oxyrhabdium leporinum. The sequence goes on along the minus strand of JANHFL010006460.1, from coordinate 13,494 downwards.
TCTTCTTCTACTGATGAAGATTCAATCACGGCATCGTCCTGCAGCAGGAAAGTTAACTAGCATAGGAGAGAAACGGTAAAAAAAACACACCACCTTCCCCCCCCTTGTAGGCTGGTTTGTTTGTTTATTTGTTGTTCCTTGGCGGAGCGCTCAGAAACGGCATCCCTTCTCTTTGCAAACTGTTCGAATCAGGATTCTGCTTCTGCTCTTCCTTCTTGGGTCTGGATAAGCCCATCTCAGGCCCCAGTTTGTTCTAGCAGAAGGGGCATAGTTGCATCCTTGAAGCCAGGTCATTTTTGCACCAGGGAAAGAGTCATTGAAACTTTGAATTGTTTGCAACAGCAAGGATTTCTGCCACCTGGGAGAAGTTGTCTCCCAAGTCTTGATTTTGCAAAAATGTCTTCCTCCTCCTTGTGATGTGCTGGGACTTCATCAGAAATCTTCTCCTCTGTACAAATACTTTAGGAGCAATCTGATACACATCTATCTGGGAATACCTCCCACTGACCTTAATAATGCTTACTTTCAGATTGCTTTGGATTACAATCTCTTTATCAAAGAAGTCTGAACTGAACAACTGCTTAATGTTGCCCCAAATCAGTTGCCTTAGATGACTTTCTTACTGTTGCTTATAAATGAGCTCTGGACTGGTTTATCAACATTTTTTTATAAAATAAGTTTGTAATTGCCGGAGTGACCCCTTGTTTTGTGGTCAAAGCTTTATAGTGATGCCAGTGGTTATCCACATAGAATTGCTAGACAGTTCTGGATTTCAAAGTATTTATTGCATGTAATGTTTTTAAGAGTATCATAGGCACTTCATCAATGTTATTTACACTTTAAAAAGCAGCCCAAACCTAAGTACAGATCTCTTGTAGGGCTGTGTCTTGCACAGTTCCCAAACCTCAGTAAACTAATTTATGCGGAAGAATACTGATGATTATGGTTTTTCACTTTCTCCTCAGCTGATCTGTGTGAATGTAATGTAAGACCAGAGGATGGAGGAAAACTTATTTTGAATTGAATATGAATGAAAACTTCTGTATTTGATGGAATCTCCTCAGAAAGTAGATGAAATGCAGGTTTAAACTTCTTGTGAAAGTATCTTTAGAGTCATGTTAGAAATTTCAGTATGAATAAAACCAATTAAAAATCTACCTCAGCCATTCCAAACTTAATGGTCCTTCATGGCCAACATTGAGAATTAGAAAAGAATTATCTCAGACAATTTGAAAACACAGTTTGGAGAAGGCTGCTTCATGTCCTTAGAAAAGCAATATATGACACCACATCTCTGTTTAAAGATACAGTGGCCATTGCACCTGAGTTATCATCTATGAGTACGTAAACTACTGGGGTTTTTCAGACAGAGTGTTTATTGAAGAGTTAGCATTTTACAGAAAGCATCCAAAGCGTTTCTTTCATTTAAAATTTCCATTTATCCTATAGATGTTGAATGATGTTGATTAGATTTTAAATATTTCCATGCTGAAAAATTGCCATAAATGCAATATATAGGTAAGAGAACAATTGGCAGAAAACTCAGGAAAGCTTACAGCTATTAGAAATACTAGAGTTAGAACAGTGTAATGTTTTAGCTATGGTTTTGCTTTTGAAATAATTCCCATGGATTATAAAATCATTATTTTGGAATTAACTATTTTGTAATTAGTGAAAATTTAAATTTGCATTTCTTTTCAGGTATAAAAATGTCTAGGCATAATAATTGGTTAAGTAATGAATAAGGAGTTCATTACTTCACAGGAACTGCAACGTTTATATTCCTGACTTCAGTGCAACTAGGATAACTGGCTGCCTAAGGCAGCTTCCAAATTTAATTATTGAATCAGGGAAGTGCGAGTAAGGACAGTCTTAATACCCTGATTCGTAAGCTGCAATATCAAAGGCCATGAATCCACTGCTTAAAGTTTTCTTTGCTTACAGCTTAATCTCTTCTAAAATACTATATCACGTTCAAAGACATGCTGCATGTATTGTGTGTCTCTCTCTCTCTTGTGTTTCAACCTAATCCTGTTCAGATTATTCCTGGTCATTATTTTTGGCTGCTATTTCTACATAAGCATACTTCAAAACAATTTCATATTTAGAATCAGGATAACATATAATAAAATTCTTGAGTTCTGTAAAACCGGTCTGCTACACACACAAAGCAGAATGGGTTTGCAAAGTGCTAGACTTTAGACAACTATTAATTTGGCACTTCCACACCTGCACTTCAAATTGCATTTCTTTACCTATAGTATGAACTAATGCACTTCACGTGACCAAAGATATACAACTTGAATCAGTGTTCAGTATATATAGTACAATGCGATAGTGTGCTGTGTGAATTGTATTATTGTGAGCTTGGGATTAGCTGCCTAATGCCAGCCAAAGCCAAGAGTTATGCAGTTAACTCCACACTTGGGGCAATAAAATCATTACTTTTCTATAGATGTAGACTACCTGGCCATACCATGTATTTGAATTAGTTTACAAGGATTTTGATATAGGAGTGTCCTCCCTTTTAGATTTGGCTGTGCTTTTTGTTTCCATTTGAATTGTTTACAAGGTTAATTGCAAGCACAGTCAACTGCTTTAATCTTTAGAGCAAGATTAGGCTGGAATTTGCCTAGAGAAAGAGAGATGCTTTTATTTGTAATTAAGTACATTCAGTTTGGCCTCCAGTGACAATTATTACAAGGAGATAAAAACTGATGGCGCTTGAGGGAATGAGATTTAAACTTGTGAGTCTTGGTATATATTTACATTGTGTTTATATGGTAAAGCTGTTGAAAGTAATTATATTGTCCAATAGAAAACTTTGTGGATTTGGAAATGATTATAATCCCATGTCTCTGAGCTACTAATTCTGCTTTCCTTCTGAAAAACATGGTGAGATCTGTATAAAGCATATGGCTGCTAAAATTGCTCCTTATGCTGTTATAATTATTATCTGTCTCAGAACTGTATAGTTCAATCCTGGGCTACAGATATTCTGTTCTAATGTAATGTGTGTTTCTCCCTAGTAAGATTTTGCAAACCTTCCAAACAAGGATATCTGGTAGGTGTTTTTGATCTAGGTCTTTTCAATCATCACACATTAGCTTTTATTTGGGATAATTTCAGTCAAAATATTAATGATATTATTCTGTTTGTGGTGAGATTCCAAAATTAGATTATTTTTACTAGAAATCTCATTTAAGGTGCAATTCAGGATTAACTAACACTAGTTAGCCATGTCCTGATAAGTAAATGATCTGAGTATATCCTATGCCTTGCAGATTTGATCAAAGTCCATTTAAACTAGTGTTACTTGTAAGCCGTGCATAAAAATAGCAAAAACTACATGATTCAGGTATTGCGCTGAGGAACTACACTTCTGTATCCAAAACTAGGTTACATATATATCCTATTTACTCCTCATTTTGTCTAAAGAGTGCAAACAATTATACTTGCTTAGGCTTTACTAAGCTATTTAGCAATCATTTGTAATCCTTGCATTTATGACCTTCTCAAGTCTGTAAAGGAAAGGAAAGCTGAAATAAGATCATAAGCACAATTGCAGCTTCATTTAGCAACTGCTTTACTTAACAACCAAATTGCCAGTCCCACTTGTGTTTGCTAAGCAAACACTACCTTTACAAAACAATCCTCATGAATGTGGCATTCCAAATATTTAAGAATAATAAATGTTGGGGAATGCAGGGCCAACTCATGAAAGGTGCCAGTCAAAGAATCTAGATAGTAAGTTCTAAAATGGGTTCTAAAAAGTTGTCTGTGTCTCCAGAATGGGAGCAACTATGAGCTATTCAACTTCATATACTGACGTTCAAAATTCAGTTGTTTCTTTTTCTTTTCTCATCAACTAAGGCTATAAAAAGAACATATATAATGATGTCATGTTACTAGATGCTGCTACTGCAAGATTCATAAGAATTAACATCTCTACTGAAAGTTGTTTGTTAACTTATCCATCTATTCCTTTGTGACTTTCTTATTCCTTCATTCTCTTTTTTTTCTATCTTTTAAAATACCTTCCTCTGGAGACCAAGCTCCTATTTTCATGTTTTAACTTGCTTTAGGACGAGAAACATCTTGAATGTATAATATACAACTGCCCTACTATTTTTAATGCTAAAATAAGTTTATGGTGGCCTCACTTAGAGGAAGATCCTTCCATGCAGTGGAGGACATGAATCTTCTTCCCTATACAGGTAGTCCTCTTCCCTATATCAAGTAGTTATGTTTTAAAATCAAGCTCTTTTTTCCACCTTCTCAATTCAGTTACCTCCTTCTCACAGCTGAGAGGTCAACTAGCTGGCCTCTTACCTAAGGCAGAACTAGAACCTAGCTCCCGGTTTTTAGCTAGTGTCTTAACCCTTACACTAAAATGACTCTACTTGCATACCACTGTTTTATAAATCTGTTTCTGATCTATAAGCTTCCCTCTAATTTTACAAGGTATTATTTGTTAAGAGTTTGAGTATATTGTTGTTTTTGCTTTTAATTAAAGAAAGCAGAAAAAGAAGGGGAAAAGGGAATCTCGCTGTCTTTCTCGGTTACATTTCTGTATGCATATAAAACTACACTGCTTGTTCATAAATCTTTTGTAACATTCATTCTTCATTAATTGGGATCATCAATTTATCTTTTCAGTGTTAGAGCCAAGTCTCTTAGTGACAGGTAGAGTAAGGTAAAAGTTTTTATTTTTACTATTTTATTTAATTCAGACTTAAGTGTTTCTACACTTTTCATAACTATTCCAATGTCATAGAGGTTATTATTGTCTTGAATTCAAATTGTAATCTTTTATAGGATGTCTAGAAATGAACACCAGATTAGGATCTGTAGCCAAATCTGCCCCAAAAAATAGACAGGTCTAATGTTTTAAATCTCATTAAGTCCTCAAGAAGGAGTTAAAGTTCTCTGTGAGAAGATTGTTTGTCAGAGTCTCAGTCCTATTCTAATACTTAAACTATCTTTCCCAACATATTCTCTATTTCTCAATATTTTAGGAAATGAGATTTTACAGAGGAAGAAGTTTGTGTCCTATACAAAGTATTCCTCTGAATGCATCTTTAGTGGATCAAAGACTGTCAATTCTCTTGAGTGCACTTGATGTTTCTTTTGTTTTCTTGAACTTGTTCACCTGACTTCTGACATCTGGAAATGTGATTTTAATTGCTCCCGGAAGAATGCCACATTATATACTAAACACCTGATTTATATGTGATGCTTATAGAGTTTGTCTGGCCATATGCCAGAAAGTTAAACAGGAGAAGGCTCTTACTTGGGAGTATGCAGAAGAAATCTTTCTCTCAGAACATATTAAGGTGGAATATTCCAGCACTTAATGCCAAGTGTATTGTATATGCTCTTTACTCTTCTTTTAATTTGCCCAGCTCTAGATAGCAATTCTAGTTCATTGTGGCTAAACTGAAAAAGCTAACAAGCTTGGATTTTGACAGATGAAAGTAGGAAATGCCACTTCTGTAGGCCAGTTTGTACTAGTTGGTTGTAGTGTTTAAGATGTTGGACTAGAAGTAGGGCAATCCAGATTTAGTTCTATCCTGAACACTATGTAAACAATTTTATGTCAATTACTCACTTGCATTCTAACCTTCCTCAAAACCTGCAATTGTGGAATAAAATGAAAGGATATTTTTTATAAACTGCCTCCTGGGGAAAGGGCAGGATATAAATCTAGCAAATAAATGCACAAATAAATTGGTAATAAAAAAAAACAACCATTCCAGAAGAAGATGGTGGCAAAACACTTCTTCATTGGTTTTATTCAAGAAGTCACCAGGAGTCAAAAAGAAGTTACATGTTTTGATTCAGAGCCCTTGTTTTTAGAATGTTACCTTTCCCAAACAGTCTTTTATACTCTTAAATGCTAGTATAAATTGCTTTTGAAATAAACAAATCCATTATTTAAATAATGTTTTTCACTTACCATTAAAATGTGGTAGCAAACATGTTTCATTGTATCTCTGCAGTATTCAATCCTTTTAGGCTCTTAACATAATATCTAGGATGCAAATGGTCCTTGATCATTGCCAAGGTAAAATAGGAGTCTGTTTATTTGTTTATTTACTCTCGTTCTTTACCAGCCATTCTTAGAGGCTCTACGTTGCTAACTAAACAATTTAACAAGCACACCCTTCCAAATGCATGCAAAAACAGAATCTATATAAATAAGTCATGAGTGATGCATATTATAAAGCAGCTTCCTACTGTGCCAGCTAAAGGGAAAAAATTTTACACGTTTCTAAATCACAGGACAGATGAAATAGGCCAGAATTCAGCAACTTTGGATAAAACTTGCCTCTGAGGTCTGTCAGTTGATAATCTTGCCCAGGTGGGACCTGTATTTGTATCTGTGAGATCTAGTTGGATGGGAGAAGAATGTCAAATAATCAGGACTGAAGCCATGACAATCGGCACCTTGAATGTCATTGGGAAGCCCATTGGTAACCAATGGAACTCCAAAAATATTGGAGTCATGTAATTATATTGGGGCATACCCATCATTGCCTGCCTGGGCCACCAGATTTTCTACCAGCAGCAGCTTTTGGTTAACATACAGGAGAGAAGAAAAAAAATGGAAGGAGCATGGGAAGCAAGCAAGCAGAAAGACAAAAAGGAGTCTGATGAATAAACAATTAGACAGATGGTCTACAACATGGATATTGAGGCTATAGCAGGTCTAACCCAAGCCCAGAAAATACTAGATGCACAACCTGGAAAAGGTAGAGACCATTTACTATTGCTTCCTTTGGTTACTCATGGCTAACTTTAGGAGTTAGTCCTAAGGATACATTTGAATGAAATAATAACATTGCTCTGCCCAAGTACCGTATCAGTGCCTTCTCATTGATTTTCTTGGCAGTCTATTCCCCATTTAACTTTGTTCTAAATAAAACATTTCCTATCATGTATTTATGTACTTAATACACATAATCTTTACACAGAGGAGGGATTGCAGGAATGAAAAGCTGGGTAATTCTCCAGAGAGGGAAGCCCTTAGTGATAACAACTACCAGTAAGGAATCAACCTCTATAAACAATACCAGTAGTGAAGCTGGCTTCAAGGAGGGAATTGCATTTTGTTGTATTCTTGCCCAACCGCTCTCATGTAGGAAATGTGTGAATGTTTTTAGTAGGCTTGGGTGAGGCAGCTTAATACTATGTATGGAGAGTATGGCGGATGGCAGATGACTGAAGGATCGAAGATCCATTACCAAGGGAACAAATAGATGATGGGGCAATATGCTGACTCTGTAAACTGCTTATAGAGGGGCTGTAAAGCTGTATATAAGTCCAAGTGCTATTGCTATCTTGATACTCTTAGTTTTATTACTAATTTTGCTCTTTTTGGTCAGATTCCTCAAACATAAATACTTCCTGGTTATGTCTTTCCTATCTTTTCATTAAAATTCTGTTTGTTGTTGACATGGGTTATTTTGATCCTCGAGTAATTTTCTTATTGGGCTTTTTTTTCTGCAGGATCTGGGAATCTCCTTTTCTCTTGGCTGCCAGGGAGAACAATGTTCAGGGTCTTAGGAAATTAATCCAAGATGGTTCTTGTGACATTTATCAAAGAGGTAATTAAACCTACTCTGGAGAGAGAATTTTCTTGGACTATCAAGTGCTGCAGTAAAATTACATGCATTAATTTCTCCATTCTTTGATCCTCTGCAGTACATATGTGCAGATGTATATAGAAATGTGACTCTTCTTTCACATTATGTTGTTACATGCTGGCTGAGGAGTTCTGGGGATTGAAGTCTACAGGTTGTAAAGTTGCTGTGATTGAGAAACACTCCACTAGGGGTGTCCAAAACAGCCATCAAGAAATATTTGGGTACAAAAACAATATTTTGAAGCAGAACATTTCTAAATTACTTGGAACAGTCCATTCCAGGGTCAGAATGTTCTGTGACTTAACATTTTGCAACTCTTTAGTACACACCCAAGACTAGTGAACACCCAGGTGCATGCTTATTGCAGTTGGATGAGAAGACTTCAAGTTGGAAGAATGGTGTACAATTCACAGCCAAATTACAGTCCTCTGACCTACAGTACATAGCAAGATGGAATAGTTGCCTCACCATCACAGAGCCCTATTTCTGTTTTGGGCCTCTTTGCAAAGCTCTAAATTTTATATTAAAAAATATCCATAAGTGAGGCAAGCCAAACTTTCTCTCTCTTTCCCTTTCATTTTAAAAAGACAGACAATAGATACAGTAGATGTTTCTCAACTTACATATCTGTCAACCTGCAATGGGTCAATATGGTAGATTATAGTCCATAACCCTCAATAAATAAACTTTCGTTCTGTAGTTGATTAATTCAACTGTTGCTGTTGATAACAAGTTTTTTGTACATCTTACATGTGTATGGGACAGATGTCTGAATCAACAAGCAAGGCCGGATTGTAAACTCACTCTTAAGTGACATTTGGTTTTTTTTATTATTCTGTGCAGGAGCGATTGGGGAGACGGCTCTCCATGTAGCCACCCTCTATGATTGCACAGAAGCTGCTGACTTTCTTCTGGAAGTGGCTCCAGAACTCATCAATGAGAAAATGACATCAGCACTTTATGAAGGTGGTCACTATTAAGGAGCTGATCTAGGATTTTTTTTAAAAAAATTAAAGTTTATATCAATAGCAAATACATATAGTTATTGAAATCTCAAACTGACATCTCCATACCTAAGGATGATGGCCAAATGACATATGATAGCAATAAGATTTATATACCGCTTCATAGTGCTTTATAGCCCTCTCTAAGCGGTTTACAAAGTAAGCATATTGTCCCCAACAATCTGGGCCTTGCTGCTAAATCTTATGTAGCAAAGAATGACGGTATTAGGAAGTGGATTTTCAGTGGGAAGATGGTAAAGAAGGGAATGCTTAAAAAGCCCTTAATTCTACCTGCAGTCTTAGATGCAGTGAATTTAAAAGAGGGGGGATTCTAATCATAGGATTCACAGGTGTCATTAATGTCTAGTTTAACTGGAGCTTTGGCTTTCATTTCAATCTGAATGTTTGAACTCTGTATTTGATTTTGTCAGTTAGGGAAGTTTTGCAGGATATGAAAGATGTTCTTTCTAAATTTCCGGTTGAAAAACAAATCTAAAATGGTGGTTGGTTTCTTAGCATTCCATAATTGGAAACAAGCCACTACTGGGTACAAAGAATGTCCTAATTTGAATTTTTTTAAAACATTAATTGCAGGACAAACAGCACTTCACATTGCAGCAGTTAATCAAAACATACATTTAGTGAAATGTCTGCTGAAGAAGAGGGCTCACATTTCTACTCCTCGAGCTACAGGACACTTCTTCAGGCGTAACTCCTCACATTGCTCCTATTTTGGTATGATTCCATCTGTTGCTCCAGAGGACAGAGATAACTTGATTAGCAGAAGAAAGTCAGTGCTCCACAGAGTTAGCTCTGCTCCTCAAAAGCTCTTTTCTATCCCTCCTGTTACTGCTGGATCTGTCACTTTAGTAAAGAAATCTTAGCAGAGTGGTTTTAGTCTCCAAATGACTAAATACAATGGGATGAATCCATATTTAATCATCCAGGTAATTTTCAACTTAATGGCCAAGTCATTTAATGACTGCTCAAAGTTACGACCATCTTGGAAAAAAAGACCTACCCCCGCAGTCACATGATTGCATTTCAGGCAACCAGGTCTCATTTGTGACAAGTTATAATATCCTGCAGTCACCTGAGCACTTTTTGTGACTTTCTTTTGGTCATTTTCGATTATCCACTGGATAAGCTGAATTTGGATTTACAACCACATGATTTTATTGACCGTAATGATTTGGTTTATGACCATCATAAACATGGTTGTAAAATTGAGCCTGGTCACATGGTGACTTGACTTACAGCCACAATATCTTATGACCAAAATTCCAAGCTCAAATTTGGTTATATGTTGAGGACAACATGTAATTAAAGAAAAGTCCTTGAAATACTGTAGTATCTTAAATCCCACTACCATGAACCCTAAAGTTAGTCTGGATCCAACCCATTATTTTATTTTTAACAAATATATGTTGGTTTTAGATCACGTATGCAGAGGAATGCTTTCCTAAAAACGCAGCTGCTGTCATAATAAAAGTACAAGAGAAAAGAAAACTATTTAACGAAAACTGATTAATCAAGGGCAACTTATTCATTGATCCTCCAACATAAATGGAATCAACATAAATGGAATCAGTGAACCCTAATTATGAGTCTTAGTATAGTTTTTTATTTCATTATTGAAACTTTGTTTTAATTTTGTTTTCCCTCACAAATTCTTCCATAGGGGAGCATGTTTTATCTTTTGCAGCCTGTGTGGGCAATGAGGAAATTGTTCGTCTATTAATTGAAAATGGAGCTGATATCAGAGCACAAGATTCTCTAGGTAAGATGCCCACAGTCAACTTGTAAAAACATGGATTGTTTTTGGTAGAAACAATAAGGAATTATACCTGGTTTGAATTTGGTAGACCATTGAGTAATCAAACACTTGGCAGCTATGTACAATTATATGATAGCATTTAATATATTTTTTAATAGTTACGTTTAATTCTTAGGAATTTTTTGCCTCAGTCAAAATTCTCTATAGCAAAGTATGTCTCAGTTCTCAGCCTCTCCAATAAATTTATCCCACTGATTCAAAATGGATACATAAAAATGAAACTTGTGTTCATGAAGAGCTAATAACAAAATCTGAATAATGCTTGTGAGACATTACTAAGCTGGATTAATTCAGTAAGTATTAACCAATTGTGTAAGTGCAGTTCTCACCTTGTTTCATCTCCAGGAAACACGGTTCTTCACATTCTAGTTCTTCAGCCAAACAGGACATTTGCATGCCAGATGTATAATCTCATCCTTTCCTATGACAACCAAGAAGGGAACTTGGAACCGTTGGACTTGATTTCCAACCATAAAGGTCTTACTCCATTCAAACTGGCTGGAGTTGAGGGAAACACTGTGGTGAGCACATGGTCCAGTTGATCTCTATGGGAATATTTTGGGGGGAAAGACTTTTAAGAATATAATTTATTTTAATATCTTGTTTTGTCCTCAGAAAATTCTAGACATTTGTATTGGACTCCCTGACAATTTTCCATTTAAATACTAATTAGACCAAAAGCCAGATTCAGAAATTAAATTGTGGATTATTATGGATTATTGTTTTGTGCTGTAGCAGGCTCATAATATAGATCCTCCCGCTTTCTTCGTATATAAAGCAACAAAATTTAAAATTCCATTTATGTGCTTCATGTTTTACCTAGGAATGGAAGGAAAATGTACAAACCCAAGTCTCATATATAATGTCATAGTTGGTACTTATTTAATAGTAGTATAAGCAAATCTTATTCCTTCAGATAATTTTCTGATGTAATTGTAATTCAAATTTATTTTTAGTATAAACACCTCTTTCTCTTAATTGGAAATGTGATTTTTTTTTTCCTTTTGGGTGTTGTTTCAAGTCAGCCTTGACTCCTGGCAATTATGTGGACTAGGTCCCTTCAGGCATGGTTTTTCAGAAATGATTTTGCTATTTCCTTGTTCCTAGGGGTTAAAGAGAGACAGAATGACTGGCTCAAGGTCATACAATTGACTTCATATCTAAAGCAAGACTTAGTTTTGGTAGATCTAGAAAACAGACTCCTGGTTTCTAGATCAGTGCCTTTAATCAGGATCCTAATGGATAAAGTTCTGGATCCTAAAAGCTTATAGCCCTTTGAACCATTCAGGCTATATTTCAGAATTTCTGCACTTTCATACAATTCCAACATCCAAAGCTGAAATATTTTGAAACTCAGTGCCATCTTTAATACATTCTAGTACTGAATCTTATCAGCAATCTGATGTAAAGAATCTTGTGCTGTTTTTTTTTTCAGATGTTCCAGCATCTTTTGCAAAAGCGTAAGCAAATAATGTGGTCTTTGGGACCTATTACTACCATTCTCTATGACCTTACAGAAATTGATTCCTGGGGTGAAGACCAATCTTTTCTGGAACTTGTTGTATCAACAAAGAAAAGAGAGGTATTATGGAGCTCAGATACTTGTAATCTTCATAGAATGATGACTGCTTCTATTATTGAACAAGGAATTTGAATGTTCTCCTAGATGTTCATATAAATTGCACTATCTATGAACTTTTTAAAAAGTCCAGCTGATGAAGAAGCAAAGATTGCTGAGATTCTGATAACAGACTTCAGGGATCAGATTAAGAGAACAGTCTTTCAATGCAAATTGTACAATTACTAAGGTGGACAATTTGATTGAATAAGCTAAATCTCCTGTACTCTTGTTACATTTTTTCATTCAAATAAAGAATTAGTCAAAATATTCATAGCATAAATCACCTGTTTGAAATTTTGCTCCTTCTGTATTTACAGAATGTTGTCTGATGTTTTAAAAAATAACAATTTAGAAGAGTCCACTATATCATTCTTTGATTTATAGAAGTAATTTGTTGCATGGGCTTCTACTTGTTTTCTAATTTTATTTTTCATTCATCTCTGATCCCAGAAAATTCAAAATTTCCTTCAAATAAAATATAGTTAATTGGTTCATTTTGTTTATATAGCAGCTTTCTTCCTGGAGCTGTAGGTAATTTACACAGTGTTTCCTCCTGGTTTTTTTTTCTTCTTCTCCAGAACAGCCCTTTGACATAGGTTGGGCTGAAAAAGAAGGGCTGGCTCAGTGCACCCAGTTCCCTAGCTCAATGTGGACTTGAACCTGTCTCTCCCAACACTAGGTTCCAGAGTTCCTTGTAATTGTTCATTCCACCTCTGGTTGTAACTGACAAAACAGATCAATTGTTCTGGAAAGATAAATTGTTTGCATACTACAGTGATGGCAAACCTTTTCGGCACCGAGTGCTGAAAGCGCGCATGCATACCCAAAATGCAATGCGCATGTGTGCCATGCACATACATGCACCCACATGCATGCACATCCCTGCATGTGCCCCACCCCCCTGCGTATGCGTGGCAGAGACCCAAAGACAAGCTGACTGGCGGGAGGCATGCGTGCATGGCTGGCAGAGCTGAGCTGGGGCGACAGCGCGCGTGCTCACAGAGAGGGCTGTGCATGCCACCTGTGGCAAGTGTGCCATAGGTTCGCCACCACTGGCCTACTAAGACCTTGTTAACCTTACTGGATTTTGCATGTGCTCTCTGGCTGTCATCATGTTAAATTTAATAACTTGTGAGGTGTATGGAAAGTTTTTTTTTACATAGCTTACGGTCATCATTAACTTTACAACACCAATTTCCAAGATTATGACATTTGACAGCTTTTGACTTCTTTAAACCATAAACATAATCAGAAAAAAGTAGCTGCATTTAGTTAAAATCATATTCACAGATGGCAACACTGAGTAATGAGACAATTCGCTTCAAATTTCATACATACATACATACATACATACATACATACATACATACATACATACATATA
>JANHFL010006459.1:8309-28299 GCA_032468155.1 Oxyrhabdium leporinum | reverse complement strand
TTTAAAACCCCGTTTAAAAATTAAAACCCATAAAAATTAAAACCAATTAAAAACCCCTCAGTCAGGAAAGGCTTGTCTTTCTTATGGCTTTCTACATGCAAAAGACATTCCCCAAATCTCATCTCAGACTATGACATTTCTCCCAACAACTGTGCAAGGGAAGTTTTATTCAGTTGCTCATTAATCATGCTAAATCCCATTTGTGATATAAAAAGGTATATTCCAGATATAAGTTTATCTCTTTACTAAGAATGCTGCTGTTCACAATAATGTGACTACTTATTGAACTAAATATTTATACATGTGGTATCGATGGTAAGTGCTTTATATTATGTAAACACAAAAAATCTTCATTTTTCAAGAGCCTCACAATTTAGATACCTAACAAATGCAAGAAAGGGAAACGGTATGCGAACAGGCAACAAGAAAAACAGACTATCCAAAAACTGTACACTTTAGCTGAAATGTGTGGAGCAACATAAATAATATGTTGGGAAAATATTTTCAGTTCTTCTTGTGTTACCAAAGAAACAGAAGAGCCTGCTTTAAAAATTAATATCAAAATGCATGCTCAGAGATATGATGGAGTCATGGTGGAGTCATTCCCCAAGTTGTTAGATCAGTGCAGGCTGTAAAAAGAACAGAAAGATAATGAGATTTTAATGGACATGGTTCTAGGGAATATTGCAGAGCTTGTGAGATGATTTCACTGACAGTTGGATGGTTTTTTTTGCTACCTCACCTACTGATTTGTATTTATTGCAAGATTGTTGTGATACTATGTGTTTTCAATCATTGCTAGCCATCCAGATTCATGATGTTGAGATGGGCATGTTATAAACATTAAAATAATAAAAGAAATAAATGCATTTAAATCCAAATTATTTCAGTCAAGACAACTGATTCCATTGAGCACATAAGATCTTCCTGTGAGTTCACCTTGGACCACAATAGTCTCATTTGATCACTGACTGAATCAGTGGTTCTAGAAGCATATGAATACTGGGTCAATTTGGAAGAATAAAAATAACATAAGCAGTTATGGTACGTAAAAAGAAATCTTTGTGGAGATTGTTCTCTTACCTGAACAAAGATGGGATAATTTCCACACAGGATTTGCCTTAATTCTGCAATTATTTTCAGAAGACAGATCAAGATTTGGAGACCACTAAGAACTATCAGAATAGACAACAAAATGATGTTCCAATCCACTACATAAGCAGGCTCAGTGCACTGGGTCCAGGAAGTAGGATCCATGAGGTAACTATCAGAGGAAACAATAACATAAAGAAAATGGGAACAGATTGTTACTGTGAATATAGGTACTGTAAAAAAAACCTGTCAGGTCTTATCATATACAATTATCAGTTCAAAGACTCTTTGTCCATTCATCTATCACAGAGATCCCCAACCTTTCCAGCTTTGCAGACCAGCGGTGGGGGGGGGGGAGAGGGAATGGTTACGCATGAGCGATGGGCACGCACACACACACACAGCTGCATGTGTGTCAGCTGTGGGCACACACACCCACCACTCACACAAATGGAGCTGCACACACACGCATGCTCACCTGCTGTTCTCACAAGTGGAGCTGCACGAACATGCACACTCGACAACTCCGAACAAGCCAAAGCCTGATAATGGGCTTCAGCCCAGGGAATGGAGACCCCTGATCTATCAGACTTCCAGAGATGAATACGGGGAGGGTGAAAGAATCTGGAAATGAACTTGTCTGAATGAAGCAATTTTTAAAATACAAAAGACGAGCAGCCACAACCCAGGTCAGAGGGCCACATCATTTGGCCATTTTATTTAAACATTTGGCTGAGGACATCAATGTAATCTAAAGTTAGCTTTACAGAGAAGCCTGTTTCTTACCCGCCTGCCATGTTTTTGAAGGCATATTCCCAGCCAGCTGAGGTTTTGCAGTATGGGCCTTGCACTAAACTCAAAGCAGATACGATCAGACTGTAGCCAGAGAATGCAATCCCTAGTAGGGAAAGCACAACAGAAATGAAACGCTGCATTAAAAGAAGAAGAAGAAGCAGTGTGAGAGGGAGTGAAAACATTCCATCATTATCGGGAACAAACTATGTACATCAGACCTGGGCATTTTAAGGGCCCCTGGACCACTTCACCCCTTGGCTGTCCCTTGTGAGGTCAATTGGAAATCAGAAATCAAATGTAAATAAATGTACACCATGCACACAATACAATTGCATTGCTTTTATTTTGAAAGCAACCTTTTTTTCAATTTATGTATGTGCCTACGCACCTTCACAGTCCTATTGGGTTGGCTCTCCACAACTCGTTTCTCATGTGGCCCCTTGGGAAAATTAATTGCCCTCTCCTAAACTACATCCTTAGATATATCTTATCCTTTGATCAAGTGTAGAAAGCAGTATAGTTGAGAAGGTAGGTAGTGCCGATCTAAACCTTAGTGCACTGTCCTCTTGTAGAGCGCATGCTGCATTTCCCCTCAGCTAATCAGAGGACGTGGCTGATAGATTTATAGTTGTGTCCTGTGGTTGGGCAAGGGTGGAAATCATGAGCATCCTGCTTGCAAGCCTCGAAGTGATACTGTACATGTGATTCCAGCAACCTCCCTCGTGCTCCCCAATCTCCCTTTAGCATTGGCTCTATATTTGTTTAAGCTGCTTGATTTTTTAAAAAAAAATTAAATGAGAAGCTGTAAACATACAAAGCAGAGCACTTTGATGATGATGATGATGATGATGATGATGATGATGATGATGATGATGATGATGATGATGATGATGATGATATTCTCTTTTTAGTCATTAAACATGAAACTCAGTCAACTGAACATTTAAAAATGTATCCCAGTCAATGATATTTGTGATACATTTTTAAATGTTCAGTTGATTGAGTTTCACATTTAATGAATAAAAGAGATAATGAGCAGTTGCAGCCAAGTGTTTTGTTTGAAAATAACCCCAATGTACATATAAGCCAAAAGTAAATAGAATTAGTACAGGATTCCCTTTGCAACTGATTAAACCTATGTGGTAATTTGTGAGCCTCATCATGCAATTTTGCAAATGCTGAATGCATCGTCCTTCCAAAAGTTGGACTCCAGGCTAAATTTAGCTCTTTTCTAAGTATGAGAGTTTCAGGCACTATTAGATCTGTTGCCTGTAAAGCCAGTAAACTAGTTTGAGATGATATGACCTGAAAGGAATTAATATAACCCTAGCTTGTTGCTATAACCCTTATCAAAGAGTAGGGTGAATGGATACTGGCAATTTGCTTTTTCAAATAGCATTTTCTTTGTTGAAGCTAGGCTAGTCCGAATAGCTTTTCCACCTGAGAAACCGAACAAAATGGAACCGACATCTGTCCTCTAAACTGAAAAATATAGCAAAATTATCTTGGTTATGAGCCAAAAAATTCCATAAACACCTCCTCCTGTTGCTACCAGAAATACAACCATTCATGTTTTGCTCTTGCTTATATTCAAAATCATGACATTTGATTGCCACCAATGTTGCCCAATGATATGGCTATAAATGAGCCATAGTCACATAGATGAATTTGTAGCAAATTTGAATGAGTCTCTCAGAATAAGTTTAGTCACTGCAAGACATCATTCCTCTTTTTAAAAATTAACTGTTCATATACTTACATTTACAAAATACAGGTAGTCCTCAGCTTACAACCACAATGAGCCCAACATTTATGTTGCTAAGTGAGAAATTGGTTAAGTGAGCTTTGCCTCATTTTACGACTTTTCTTGCCACATTTGTTAAGCGAATCACTGCAGTTGTTAAATAACACGGTTGTTAAGTGAATCTGGTTTCCCCATTGACTTTGCTTGTCAAAAGGTGTTCACATGATGCTGGGACACTGCAACCGTTATAAATGTGAATCAGTTGTCAAGCATCCGAATATAAATCACATGACCGAGGGGATGCTGCAACAATCATGTGTGAAAAATCAGTATAAGTCACTTTTTTCAGTGCCGTTTTAATGGTCACTAAGCGTTATAAGCCAAGGATACCTTATTTTTCCCATTTACTGTGTATGTCATGAAGCAAATGTATCACTACATATAAATAAGACTGTCTTATTTTTAATGTGTTATGCCAAAACTGACGTCACCAAACAGATCCTTAAACTCTCAAGACCATGGTGCTCTCATAGAGCTACACTCTTCGTGTGACTGAAGATGACAGAAAGGGGCAATATTATGTCATGCTTCTTGGGAGGAAAACAGTGTGATTGTTTTGGCAATAGTTTTTGGGACTTGCACTGCTAAGCCTGAGCCAAGATGTGGAATTAAGGAAAATATTAATTGTTCATTTAAAACATGATGATAGGCCAATTATCTTTATGTTGCTTCCTCCTCAAGACTGTAGTGCACATTATGTTAGTTTTCACTAATATAGACTCAGAATTTCACTAATTGGTCCAACAGCCTTGGAGAGCATGAGACTGCAGAACAATGCTTAACAGAGAGATGGAAGTTTAGGGAAAAAACATTCGGTAACAAATCTAAAGTTATGTCTGTTGATACTGGTCTATCTATTTCAGAATGTTAGCCAGCTATTTTTTCCTTTTCTTGTTTGTTAGGCTTTGCAGATTTGCTGCAGATAACAAAGGGTCTCTCTTTTTTTTTTTATCTCCATCGCAGACTAAGGAAGGAAATAACAGAAGAAGGTCAGAAGTGTCAAAAGAGGAAGGAAGGTCTTTTTAAAGAAAAAATACTACATTTGCAAACCATACACTCACTCTATATGTTCTGGTGCAGCTTTCACTTTGGAAGCATTCAGAAAAGGTGTCCCGGTCCAGAATTACCAGAAGTGCTGCTAGAATAAGAATCTAGACGAGAGTAGCACAGAACAAACTGAGTTTGAGAACATTAAACTCACAAAATCATTCTTTCAGAACCTTATATTCTGATTAGATAATGCATCATTTTGAGTAGCTACCTTGCACCACATTTGACTGAAAGTATGGAACCAAGACATATCAGAAATACTTTATTCCAAGATAAACAGAAGGAAAGCATATGTAAAATAAACAGAAGGAAAACAGAGAGTTTTCTGTGTGCTTCTCATAATCATGGATAATTATAAAGGTAGAACTTATGCATGAATATTCAACTTATACTGAACATTGCCAATAGTTTCATCTTTGAATATGGTACTTGCTGGTACTTCCCTTACTATACGATATAAAATGTTTTAAAATATATAATTTATGTTAGCTTTTGAAAGACACCTATACATCTAGTAAGTCAGAAACACAAAATAATTCATAATTCTGAAAAGGAAATATTCTAAATTGCATTGGTGGTATAGACATAATAGAATTGGTACCAGTGGACAATTTTTCCTGTTTTCTTTGGGGCGGGGAGCGGGACACCTTTATCTTTGTTCCATTCATGGTTCCCAAGGAAAGGGTAAACCACCCTTCCTGACATCAAAACTGCCAGATACTTTGCATTTGTATTACATTTAAAGAAAAAAAATCCTAAATCTATCAGTATCAGTTTAGAGAGAAAGAATCTCTCTACCATTTCACATTCTGACTGGGACGCTGGGAGTTCTAGTCTGAATACCTGGCAGATCACAAGTTAAAATAGGATGGTTTGTTCAAAAGAAGGCATTGTTTTTGAAGAAACTGACATATTCCAAAGGATCATCTTGCACCTAAGAAAAATTATTTTGTAACTCACTTTAGATAGACCAAAGGGAAAATAAAGCAATCCCTTGCATTATTCCTTTTGGTAAAGTAAGTTGGGAAGACCACATAGGTAAGATCTTCATGGGCACTCAAAAGCATATATAGAAGCATCAGAGTAGAGCCAATGACTATGTAACATTAAACCTTAACTGTGTACTGGTTACAAGTTAATAAAATGCCTTGAAACGCTAACAACTGCAGGTGGGTCACTTTTCAGTGACTTTAAATAAATATTCATATTTCTTTTTTCTGTGCACTACTTATTTTCACTTGGAAAATAATTGTGGGTCCCATAAAAATGGCAGGACTCAGTACTGTGTGAAGAAATACTTAGGGTTTTAAGCAGCATCTTTATGGTGTAATCATTCAAATATGAATTTTATGGAAGAGCCAACCAGGGACTCTTTTCATTTGTAATGCTCATGTTTTTCCCAACACTCCTTCAATCTTTTTCTTGTTAAAGCTCACAACTGCATTCATACAATAAAACATTGGGAAATTTATTTCTTAGATATCAAGTGCAGACATTCTTGAATATGCCTTGAGGATCCCACAACTGACTTAAGAGATACAAATATAGCAAATCTAGTATATTAATTTTAAAACAAGCCAAATATTGGTTACCACAATTAAACATAGAGCCAATGTTTGTAGTTTTTTTAAATCAAAGGTCAGTCATCTTATTGAGCTCAATAATTTTGGAATATCATCATTGTGAAATACAAAAATATACTTTAATTCTACAGCTCAATGCTGTTTGAAATATATCTTCAAAATAGGAAATTAGGATAGAAGCCTTTTGAAATAAAAGAATAAATAAAAATGTTAGTGTGATTTCATTCCAACTAAATTTCACTTGTTTTACATATATATATTAGTAAGAATTAGCGTTAATCCATGTCCTCAACCATTATTATATTAATCCTACAAATCTATTTAATGACCTATATGATGTTTAAACCATCTCTGAGGGGGAAAAATAATCCAATTACATTAAAAAAAAACCTCTATCAACATTTAAATACTCAGCTACTGTTCAGTGACATGTTATGTTATATTGCTTCCAAAATAAAATTATTATTTTGATTCTGTCCCTTCCTGAAATCCCCCCTTTCCTGGTCTATCTACCATCTGAGGTTCAGAGTCTTGTGGAGAAAATAAAAAGATGTATTTAGCTAATCAGAGAAGCCATACTTACCATAATACCTGAGAAACAGATTCCTTCAAAATGCCACACGTAGTTGGTGTGATTATCGGTGGAAGCATATGAAGATTTCCCATCAGGAAAATATAGGAGAATATTTATAACAATACTCCACAGTGCCAGGGGAATCAACAGGCAACTCAAACAGCCGCTGCATTTTTGTAAGCCCATGTCAAAAAAGCAGAAAAAGCAGTGGATAAAGTCTTTCTCAAGTATTCAAAGGCTCTTGTTTTCTTGGTTGAATGGAGACATTTTGCATTTACATGAATCAGTTGCTGGGATATGTTTCTTGTCTGACAAGTCCAGTTCCTGACAAATACAAGTATTGCTGTTGTAGAACAATACAGTTAGACAAATAGCGCTGGCTGGATTCTTGTCTTATTCTGAGAAGTGGGGGTGGGGGGTGGAGGTAGGGGTGGGATGGGATGGGCGTTCCTCGGAAGAACTTTACTTGTAAAGGGAATTCCCTACGGTTCCACTCAGACACCTCAATCAATCTTAGAAAGACAATATTCATCTGAAAGGAAAAAGTAAGAATTGAATGTGTAATAAGGAAGCAGAGACTGACTGCCTTTTGTCTACATAGCAGCATGTAATCTGATTAGCACTTAATTGAGATGTATCCAATCATAGTCTTTGAATCTTACTTGGAAACTACTGGCCCTAGTTGAGAAAGACCCCAAAATTAACATTTACTATTCTCATAAAAATATATATTTAATTCCAATTTAAATGGGTTAAGGGTGATTAACTTGATACTATTTCATGCTTTCACACAGCCCAAGGAAAGTTTATTGTTTCTTAGACTGAAGAAACATGGGTATCTCAGTGTGGAGAGAAAAAAGACATAAAGATTTATTAGCCACATTCAGATATATAAAGAAAGCTATGGGGGAAATGTTCAAGAGCTATTTTTCATACTCTCAATTTATAGTGGGTATAAATTGAAGCTACCTAGATTTAAATATAAGGGTTAGGCTACCTAGATTTAAATATAAGGAAAATATTCTTGAGGATAAGATCTGCGCAACAGTGGAAGAGTCTGCCTATGGATATTGTGGGTTCTTCATCTCTAAAGGGTTTTATAAGAGACTGAAAAGCTATTTTTAATAGATGGTTTAATTAGTGCTTCTGTAAATTGTGGGTAAATAATCCTTATAGTTTCTTCCAACTCTACAGTTTTATGATTCAATGATAGTAACAAGAAGCTGAAGGGGTTTGCTCCCTGGAATAGTAGAAATGCATCCAATCTTTTCTTAGTTCTCGCACTTTCCATTGGAGAACTTCTGGATTGGCTGGTCCCTACAGAGAATTCTGGGATCTCTTTAGATCAGATAGCACCTAGGCTGGACTAATCACCAAAAGATTTTACAATTTAATTGGCTGCATTGAACCATGGTGGAGAAGAGGTTAGAATGCAGAATTGCAGGCTAATTCCGCTCACTGCCAGGAGTTGGAGAACAGAGATGAGTGTTGATGCAAACTAAATTTACATAGAATTTATTTTATGTTCATTTGGCTAAGTATTTCTTGCTATGTTCCTGCACTCTACATACTTTTGTTTACACAAAAAGGAACAAGATGATGGGAATGCATGGGACTAGGTAAGGTATAAAGAGTCTGAAGATAAGGTGGATATGACTTTGCATCAGTCTTGACTCCTGGTGACCATCTCAAGAAGTCCCTGCGGTTTTCTTGGCAAGATTTATGGAACTGATTTGCCATTTCTTCCTAAGGCCAAGATAATGTGAGAGGCCCAAAGTTTCCATGTTTCTGGCCTGGAAACACATCAGTGTTCAACAATCACAATTAGGGTAGAGTTCTGGAATTGCACAAAGGAACTTGTGGGTCCTCAGGCCTAGTGAACAAAACCTTGGGAGAACAGGGAAAATTGTATTATTGATGATTATCAGGCCAGACATAAACATCTGAATTATATTCACTGTATCAAGACAATCTCATACTTATCCATTTAAAGTATGGTGTCACTGATTTCCATATGGATTAATTTTAAGTGGACATAGGATTTAACCTAAATAACACATTGTTGTATTACATTAGATTACTAAATATATTAATAAATTTCTGCATGTAGGTAACAAAATCTTGTTGTATCAGAATCTTTTAAAAAATATTTTAAGGTTTAAACAAACAATTAAACAGGAATGAGGTTTGTAGTATGAGCCAGTGTTGAGCTAGTAACAAAAATTAATATTTGCCAAATGTAATTTTACAGCTAGTTCTCACACATACAATTGTCACAGTGTCCCTGGAACTGCGCATCACAGCCAACTTCTGACAAGCACAGTCAATGGAGAAGCCAGCAGTAAAATTTCATGCGAAGTCTCATGTAATGACTGTAGGACAATGTGCGAAAAAACACTTCCTATATTTGATAAAATGGAAACATGTTTCATGGAATTTGCTCTTTTCTGCCCCCCTCCCCTGCATCATGAATTGCTTTTAAGGCGGGTAAGCAATACTTGATCTTTCACCAAAGGCTATGATAAGACCATGGTGTAGGGGCGGGGACTCCTCCCAAGTTAAGTAGATGTTGGCCTTCATGATTTCCTCAAAAACACAGTAATATCCTTCCCCTTCCAATCTTATCAGATTAAGCAGGATTTTTAAGTGATAGCATTTTGGCTTTGATGCAGTTAAGTTTGAGGAAAGGACTCCTGTTTTTACTCTAAAGAAGGGGAAGTCTGCATCTTATCCAGCTGAATATCAAACTGTGAGAACTTCCTCCATCAGCTCTATTCAGTAACATCCTCTTTCAGTATATACTGATGTCTAGACTTTATAACTGATTTTGATAACATGAAGTTGCATAAAATAAATTAAATAACTAGTTATCATCAGAACGAGTTTTGGTAGATGGGCGGCTATATAAATTGGGTTTTTAAAAATTATTATTCGTTAAATATATATGCCGCCCATCTCACTGATAAGGCAACTTTAAAAATAAAATGAAGTAACCTATTTTTCTAATTGTATTGCTTCCATATTTGCAAACACTGCAACAGAGGCAAGCCTAATATTACAAAAATAAGTTAAGTATGAATGTCATACATCCAAACTTCTATTCATTTTTGCCAATTCCCTCACCCCTTCCTCCCCTTCTGTATTTTAGCAGACTGTTTCTAAATATCACCCGTCCTTTAGAAGATCAACAGAGCAGAGTGACAGGAAAGCCCTGTTTTATGAACTCTGCTCCTTTCACTGAAGGGAAGTTAAAACCAAATCCATTTTTTTAAATTAGCCTTCCTGCATAACAGCAGAACAATATGAAATGCACATTATATGCAGCAATAAACACTGCAGAGACTGAGATTTCATTTTACACATAAAATCTTACTGTAGCACTTACAATGCTAAGTCACTTTCAGTAATAATTTTTTCTTAAATTACTTTCAATAATAATTTTTTCCTATTAAAAATGAGATAAAGAAAAATCTTTAAACAATATTTCAGCATATAGCATTCCTGAATACAAAGTGTGAATTTTAAGACTCCTTTTTGTATTTTAACTCTTTAAATGTTTATGTATTTCTTACATCACATATCCTACTAGAATGTACATTAAAGTAAATTCAGAAATATTATCCTGACAAAGCAAATCCTTTTGTGGATATCTCTTATTTGCTGATTAGGTAATTTATATTTACTTATAAAGAAGTGTAGCATAAAAATCTAAAAATACCAACAATTTCTCAGAATGCACTAACACTAGTTGATCAAACATATATTCTAGGGAAGAAATAATCTGGGCTTGTCAGTTATTCAAATGTATATTATATATTTGTTTTGAAGACCAAATACATTATCAACAAAAACTTTATATTAGTGTGACTAAAACGCTCATAAATTATATAATCAACATACTTTATACAAACACTAAATCATAATATGTATTTAAAATAATATATAATATGCAAACATATCTCAAAAAATAAAAATAAATGATTTTGCAACAAAGTATAATTGGATAACATGATTTACTGATTTTCAGGTCTTGATTTTAAACCAAGTCTCCTTTTAAACTTGGAATTCTGCCTTCTGGTTTTGTTTCTGTGTTGCCCTTACTTCTCTTGATATTGGAAGAAAAGCATGGTTGAAAAAAATCAAATTACTTTTATGTTTATGGTTTGTTTAATAAACCATGATTAAGCATTATGAGAAAAAAAGCATCCAATATGCTCTAATCTGAGTAGCAGATGAGTATCCCATTATCTCAGGGATGTCAAGCTGGATTTCTTCGAGGGCTGGATAAGCATTGTAGTTGTCCACCATGAGCTGGCCGGGGATGGATAGGAGATGGGACGGATGCCTCCTGCAGCATTCTGACAGCCAAAACAGGGTGCAGGGGGTGTGTGAATCCCCACCACACCCCATTTTCGGCCTACACAGCCTCCTGCAGCACTCTGCTGGCGAAAACGGGGCATGGGGAGGGCGCCACATTTTCGGTAGCAGAGGCACCGTGGGCCGGTCCTTTGCTATTTCCGCTGGCCCCAAGGGACAGATCTAAGCACCCCACAGGCTGGATCCAGGCCGGAGGCCTTGAGTTTGACGCCCCTGCATTATCCCATAGCCCATATCCCAGGCAAATAAATGAAATAACTGAACCTGGGATTTCTTCATGCAAAAATAGACTATTATTATCAAATTATGCCTCCTCTATTTTCTAGTATATCATGCTGTGTCACTTTGAAATCTGTTTTTATTCACTCAATCTAGCCATCTTTTCTTTTCCTACTAGTATCCCAATGCACAACCATCAGCTCGAGGATCAGATCCAGCCCAAAGTACATTGTAGGAAGAAGAGAGGGGCTTTTGTCTCCACCATTCTCCTTTGGTGATAATTTGACCACGTCCAAACATGCTCCTGGCATAATCAAGTGCAGGTTCCTTGACATTGTGGCCCATGGCTCTCAAATCATCTGCTATGTTTTGAGGAATACCGTCTTCCAAGAACACCTGCCACGCATCTAATGATTAAAAGAACAGCATTCAAAATTTTATTTGCAGATTTGACATACCGAACAAATGTCCAATTATTTTACAAATACCACCTGACCCCAAAGCTAAAATATTATTTTCAGTACTTAAGCATGATCCCACAAAAGGAAAATAAAATATTCTCACTCATCAGCACAGGAAAAGGGAAGGAAGTCTGAATAGGAACACTTTTAAAGCAACTCTTTTAAAATTATTGAATGACAGCTGTAACTCTATAACTAAGATGCATATCTTGCATCCTCTTTACAACTGAGAGAGGAAAACAAGATATCACTTCTTGAGGCACAAGATAAAAGTTTCCCTGTCCAGTCGTATCTAACTCTAGGGGGCGGTGCTCATTTTCATTTTTGGGCAGAAGGAGCCAGAGTTGTCTGAAGGCATTTTTCATGGTCATGTGGCCAGCATGGCTATACACCAAAGGAGCACAGAACACTGTTACCTTCCCACAAAAGTGGTATCTATTAATCTACTTGCATTTGCACGCATTTCAACTGCTAGGTGGGCAGGGGGCCCTCACTCTATGTAGCTTCTTTATATAATGTTAATTGGCAATTATGTACACAATCTTTGACTACGCACAGTTACACACGACCAGACTTTTTTTAACATATTGGATGTAGCCTCCATAATGCTTAACTGTAATGTTTAAGGTGGCATCTGGAAAACATGATGAAATACACCAAAATAATATTTACTGCATTTAATTAATTAATTACTGCATTTAATTAATTAATTATATACAGTTCTGAGGCCTGGTTGGATATAATGATTAAGGCACCAGGCTAAAAAAAAAAAAGGATACCATTAATTCTGGTCCCACCTTAGGCACAAAGCCAGCTGGGCCACTTACACTCTCAGCCCTATGAAGAAGTCAGTGGCAAACCACTTCTGAAAATCTTGCCAACATAACTGCAGGGGTTGCTCCAGGCAGTTGCTAGGAGTCAAGATTGACTTAAAAGAACACACACACACACACACACACACACACATTTTAAATAGTTTTTGTTGTGACACCAGCCACACAATTGCACAATTATACTGAATGTATGGAACTTTAAAGAACAAATTTGATTTATCTCCTTTCCTCATTTTTTCTGTACACATTATGCATAAGTGTATGCATAGCACATTATACTAAATCTTGGTAAAATCGCCAAGATGCTCAAGGTAACATATATGTACAGGGTGGGATTAGGGGCAGAAAGGCTAATTTTATCCCTGCAAGAACAAACCTACAAAGCGGGATAGGTTGTGAGACAGTTACAGATCCAAAAGTGCCCAGTGAGTTTCATGGCCAGGTGGGATAACTCTGACCCAAGCACAACATTTAACTGCTCCATTGCACATGTGTATGACCTTCCTTCCTGTTCACTTTCACCCCTTATGCTTCAGTCAAGCAGATGAGGAAAGCTAGTGGAATGCAGAGCTTATGCTTTAAGGACTTCCTACTAAATTCATCAACAGAGATCTTTGTCCAGGTTGGTTTTGAGTAAACTGTTGGGTGAAAAGACAAGCAGCCTTCAAAACCTAGCATCAACAAAGGATCAAGAAAGTCAACATCCCCAAGGCCAGCAGGGTAAGAAAGGCTGTTTTAACAGACAATCCTGCGCAATTAGCTGTTAATGCTTGCCCAAAGGACTATTGAAACCTGTTTCTAAGTAAACTTTGTCTCATTTTGCCATCAGGCAATAGGTCTAAGTAGATGATCTAACTGATGATTCAACTAAGATAAATACAAGACCTAATTCTGTGACATCTTAAAATTATGTTCCTATATATTGTCAATACGGAAAAATAAATGAACATATACATAGACAGAGAGTGGGAGGTGTGCTGGAACCAGCTTGTACTGGCTCATAAGAGGTGATTGGTAAATTGTTTGAAAAACTGTTAACACAGAGATTTATATACATACATATGTGTGCTTATGAAATCTATATTCTACTGTGCCTTCAGGATGGGTTCCTCTTTTTTTGGCTATGGTCAAGTGGAGCCTAGACAGATTTTGGAAGTGTTTTGCCATTGCCTCCTTCCTAGGGCTGAGAGAGGGTGACTGGCCCAGTCTTGCAATTGGCTTTATGCCTAAGTGGGTTTAGAAC
Organism: Oxyrhabdium leporinum; assembly: GCA_032468155.1. Lineage (NCBI taxonomy): Eukaryota > Metazoa > Chordata > Lepidosauria > Squamata > Cyclocoridae > Oxyrhabdium > Oxyrhabdium leporinum. Next base: position 14,268 of record JANHFL010006459.1, on the reverse strand, counting down.
TCATGATCACCCAGTTTCTAGCCTGACGCCTTAACACTGCACCAAATTGGTTCTTTGTGGATGGGTGGAGGTGGACAACAAAGGAATCCATCTGCCATTTCTTACAAGCCTGTTCTTCTATGAGAGCTACATCTACTGCAGCCCTTCGCCCAAGAGCACCAGAAAACAAATCAGGCAAATGAAATAAATCAAAAAGAAAAACAAAGTAATAAAAAGAAACCAAATGAAACATGAAATACCACTGTACTGATTTCAACATACAGCAAACCGTATGGGTTTTATTTCATTACTACTGGGAGAAAACAAATCCATCACTGAATTTCATTATAGTAGAATACTTACTGCTATCCAAACTTGAGCTATTCAATCTTAATCAGCAAGATTTTCTTGGCATCTATAGCACTTTGTCAATATAATCAGGGTCTGACAATTACTTTGGATTTCTTCCTGCTTATTCAGATAGAGGGAACATAAATTCCATTTTATAGTCTTACCTTTTTTGCTGTACTCTATATAAAAACGAGATGCATCCAAAGCCTCTTGTGGATTCTTTCCAAATTCAAACATATTTAGTAGTAACTATAGGAACATACAGAAGGAAATGCAAACCTGGATTATTATGAGGGAATAATTCATTCATAAAATACCAACTATCTAGACAATACTGTTGCATAAAAATATATTTTTCTTTATATTTTGGCTATGTTCACAAAATCACTATCAAGGTAATTTGATACTCATTTCAAGCATACTATATCCTACCTAAACATGAGATCCAGTAAAATATAGGCTGAATGCTCAGCTGAGTTTATTTTTGTGAGAATGCCCATGAAATTTTCCCCATATTTGCTGCAAAACATAAACTGTATTCAATCATGTCAGCTTTAAAGGACAAAGGATTTTCTGGCAACTAATACATTACACCCAGGAGGGGCAGTTACTTACTTGCACCTGACCTTGTGGTTGCATGAATCCTCCCATAACTCCAAAGCAGCACAAAAGTTCTCCAGTATCGGCTGCAGTGGCCAGAGCTGGTATAATTGTATGATAGGGCCGCTTCTGGGGGCCCAGGCAGTTTGGATGATCACGCTGTAATGAAAAACCGGCTCCTCTGTTCTAGAGATAAACCAGTGCACTAAAAGTCATAGACAGATAAAGCAATCCATGGAGTTGCATCCTAGCTATCTGCAGTATTGCTAGAAGAGAACATTTGTAGCTCAGCACTGAACTGTGGGGTCTTTGGTACTCTGAGTTTGCTAATTTTCTTGCGGACATTACCAAACTAGATAACATTATCAGTGCAAGAAAACAACCAAGCTCAGAGAGCATCAAGGACTCCACAGTTCAACCCTAAGCTACAAATATTCTCTTATTATCAATACAGGTAAGAATAAAAAAATAAAGCAAAACTGCCAAAAAGTAGCAGTCCATTGACTGATAATAATAAAAATATTTGTATAAAATAGACATCATTAAAATGAAGATAAAAAGATTCTTGATTACATGATCTTTAAATGATCTGTGATAATATTTCAACACAGTTTTTGAAAAGATTTCAGTGGGTAAGAGAAATTTTAAATAGAGAAGGAAAGCTTTAAATAGAGAAGGAATTCGTGTACATACGGATGAAGCTAAATCCTTGAGTTTCGCTGTGTTAGGCAACTAGCTTCATTAAAAAAAAAAGATACAAGAATTTGAAATGGCTGCACTTGAATTAGGAACAATTTCAAGCCAATCCTGATATGAATTAGCAACACACCACACTGAAAAGTTAACGCTAAAACAATCATTTCATCAAGCACATATTCCTAATGCTGAAAAATACTTTCTTACTTGCAAAGTAAATCCACAGCCATTTGGCACCAGCCCTGCACCAAATCCTTTATACAGGCTGTTAATGAAAGAGCAGGCATTGCCTTCAGCATCCACCACGCTAAAATAAACAGTGTCATTGCCCACCGGGAAGGAATTTCCATGACTATATTGGGCAGCTGCTCTGGTGAGAGGAAAGAAAGCAGAAAACTAAAAACGTTGGTATTGTTTGTAGTACTTACAAAGTGATGAAGGCAGAAATCTGGTTGCATCAATATTTCTCAATTTACTTATTTGAAGAAATTGTTTATTTATATTGGGCCAGGGCCTACGGCCAGGGATCAACTTCTATGTATTTCTTGCAGCCAATGTCCACAAAAACATTTGCAAATCATGTTAATATATTTTTTCAATTGTTGTTTTATTCCACTCTCACTCTATTTACCGTGATGTAAATAGCACTGCTGTGACTCCAAGAGAAGAGAACAGAATTTTTTGTCCAACTTTTTTTTTCTGCTTTGAGGCTATTAAAAAAACATGGAGGCATAATGCACCTCCTGTATTATTTAATTTTTGCGGAAAACTAGTGTGGGAATCCAAAACATGTAGAAATGTTCTGGATCAGGCCTATAGAGCATTTTTTTTCAATTAAAGTGGCCTATCAAGAAAACTTTAAACAATTTATTTACTGCAATGTGTACTCTAGAAAGTTGAAGCAAAGTTACATAGGAAATGATCAAATGACCTCCTTTGAACAGGTAACAATTGGATTGTTTTAAGAAGTGTTTCCACTGAGAGGTTAATCCTAAACCTCAGTATGTTAGAGGAAGCAAACGTTTTATCTAAAGTACACAGTATTGGTACTTTTAACAGATGGATCCTTGGGATTTTCAAGTTGTGTTCTGGTATTATGGCCAATCTGAAAATATTCCAGCACAATGGTAAACACAATACTTGACAAAATTCCTTAAACTTAAATTATCAACACTGAGCACTTTTTAAGAAAATACGATTCTAATACAGAAATGTACATTTACTTTTTCCTCATTTTGACAAAGTGTTCTTTGGATATATTTTGTTAGGCAACATTCTCCCACAACATACTCAAGCAGTGAATACCAAATCTATATATACCTATCATATGACTTCTCAGAAATAAACATGAGGAATTTAAACCGTGGGGAAAACCAGATGTTTAAAAAGTGCATTTTGAAAACTGGCAACTTAACCCCTCCGCACAAAAAAATCCAAAGAGAACACGTTCACTGCTGTAAAATGTCAATTGCAGGAGTCTGCAGGGTAGATGGGGAGACAGAGATAAAACCATACAGACACCCAAGGTCAACTGGAAAAGAATAAATGAAGATGAGTGAAGTAGTGGGCTTTTTACTTAGAGAGAGAGTTTAGCTTGAACCTGAGCAGTTTTTATTAAGAGAATAGATAGTCTGTTGTATATTATTATTCTTTAAATTGTGTGTAGTAATAAAGCACACTTACTTCTTCACATTCCTCTTTCTCCTCTCCTCTGCCCAACCTAGATGCATATAACACACTTCCTCATAAATTTTATCTAGTTTTCCTATAAAACTATGCCTGATTAAAAAAAATAAACTTTGTATTTGATATAGTAAGCAATGTAGAAGTATCATGGGTATACAGGTTGTCCTGCTTAATCACTGTCCTGCTTATTGATCATTCAAAATTACAGTAGCACTTAAAAAGAAGTGCGTTCTGACACTTAGGACAGTGATCCTTAGTCATAAGACTGAGATTTGGGCATTTCATAACTGGTGGGTGGTTCAGTCACATCATCCTACAGGCATGTGATCACCATCTGTGATCTTCACAGTCAGCTTCCATGAAGAAATAAAATTACAAATCACAAATGATATATTGCTTAATGAAGAATTGTCAGTCCCAATTCTGGTTTTTCAGTGAGGACTATTGTAATAGTAGAAGTAATAGTAATTGTAGTAGGATGATGATGACGATGACTAGATTAGACTAGACTAGACTAGACTAGATTAGATTAGATTAGATTAGTTTAGAGTGCTTTCCTCTTATTTTTCTCCAGAATAATCCTGTGAGGTAGGTTAGAAATAGCCAGCATGACCTAAATTCACCCAAAATTCCCCAGTGGAATTTTGAGGGTAGACCTTTACCCGAGTTCCCCATGCCAACTTTGCAACTTCTATGAAGAATTATTTCTCTATGAAGAATTATCCTCAGGTTTTCCAAGTGTAGATACTCCCAATTTACCTAAAATTAATTATGAAGCAAAGTTGTTTTGAAAGCAGGACATGCAGTTTGGAGAAAAAACATCAATACCAGCATAACCAAGCAACTGGAACAGCTGGCAAATATTAACCTAACTTATTTTAAAAGAAAGCTGAAGCCAATAATAGTTAACACTATGGTATTGTTTGATATTTAGTAAGTAATTAATAAATAGTGGCACTTATAAAAGCAAACAGGAGGACAGTTTACCTGTGTAAATTGATTAAATCTGAACGGTCTCTGGCATAAGATTTGGAAAGGAGCTGTGTTGTAGGTACTGTTCCTTTTTCCGGATCAGCACAAAACCAAAAACTATCAGCAAAGCTCAGCTTGAATGCTTCAATTAAAATGTGCAAGTAATGAGTAGAATTATGGTCCAGATCTGCAGAAAGAAGCCAACACAAATTATTGTTTGCAATTCACAGAATTCATATCCTTCATGTACATAGAAGTATAATTGTGTATATAGTACTTACTGATGAGAAACAGTGAATTGATTCATACATTGTTTTCTACACCAGAGGATGCTCTTTCCCCAGGCATTTGATTAGTGTGACTGAAGCCTCTTTTTTCCTTTCTCTTTGTTCCTGCTTATGTTTTTTATCTCTGCTATCTTTGTTACCTTTTGTCTTATTTTGTTTTTGCTTTAAGAATGTTTTTAATGATTTTGTAAACCACCCAGAGTTGTTGGGAACTGGGCAGCATATAAATTTAATGATGATGATGCCCAACAGCCCCTTGGTTACCAGATCATCTCCAGAAATTGTCACTAGTTTTTTCCAACTGACAAAAGGGAAGATTATGGATTTAATGAAAAGTAATCATATTAAGTGTATGTAATTAATTTAAAGAATTTAAAAATTAATTAAGAAGAAGGCCCACTCCTTCTTTGGGCCCTACTATCATACCATTCAATTTCTGGTTTTGGAAAAATATTTCTCTGAGAAATCAACACAGACCTATATAGACCTATATAGGGATAACCTAGGACAAAAATGCCATTCTTTTCTGCTCCATTCTCTTCCAAGGTCAACCTAATATTTTTCCTTTATTGCTGATTCCCACGCATCTTCCTCCTCGTTCCCATCCACTTCTCTTTGCACTTTGACATTTGCTATCAAAATGTATATGATGTCTGCTCTTCTCATTCCAGTTGGCTTACAATATATGAGATATAATGTTAATAAAATCATAAAATAAGTCCATAAAAGCTAATCTCCAAGAAAGACAGGATTTTCAAGATGGCATTTGACATGTTTTTAAAAAATGCTTCACTACACTAATGCTCTTTCCAAAGCCAACACTTCAGGCTAGGAGGCCTAAGTCTGTGATTTTACAAGTATTCCTTATAGTCTTAGGAAAATTATCCAGTGGCCTCACCAACATATTCTCAATAAGCAGCATTTTAAAACAGTAATTTATCTTATCATCATCTGGATCAATGGGGGGCTAGATTAGAATTGTGCCCTGAACATTCCTGGAGAGTTGGAAGGTGTGCATTAGGCGTGTAACTCTACATATATTTATCAGGAATGATCATTTTTTGTTTTCCTTATGGAAGTAATTTTAAATATATTTCTACAATTAGATTGGGATCTAAATTACAATGGAAGTAATTTTACATATATTGCTATGCGATTAAGAATTTTTATAACAAAAATAAAACATTATTCTTTCTAAAATTCGTGAAGCGTTCCATATTTTTAATAAATAAATAAAATAAATGTATTAAACTAAAAGCAAAATCCCTTTGATTCAATCTAGCGGTTCAAATCCCACTAGGCTCAAGGTTAACTCAGCCTTCCATCCTTCCGAGGTAGGTAAAATGAGGACCCGGATTGTGGGGGCAATATTCTGAGGTATATTGGAT
>JANHFL010006458.1:358650-373530 GCA_032468155.1 Oxyrhabdium leporinum | reverse complement strand
ATCTGGGCGGTGGTGGGTGGGGAAAACTCTTCTGCCCACAAAGAGAAGAAGGGAAGAAGCTGCTTCCCTTCCCCGCATAGAAGGCAGGTAAACATGGCAGGGCTGCGTGTGGAAGGGAGTAGGGAAGGAAGGAAGACAGCGTGAAAGGCAGGGAAGGGAAGCTCCGGGGACCGTGGGGAGGCAGCTAGCTAGACCACGCGGGGACACAGCGCCAGGTGGGAAGCGAAGCAAGCAGCAGCAGTGGCAGGCAAGCTCTGGGGAACGTGGGGGGGGCGCAGCTAGCTAGGCTGTGCGGGGACATAGCACCGGTGGGAAGCGAAGCAAGCGGCGGCAGGCAAGCTCCGGGGATTTGGGGGGGGGGGAAGCAGGGACAGGGACAGCCAGAGGTGATATTTGCCGGTTCTCCAAAGCAATCAAAATTTTCCGTACTGAACTGGTGCGAACCGGCTAGATTTCAGCTCTACTTATAGACATTCCATAATCATTGTATGAGGAATATATATTCAAAGCCATGTCAAGCTTTGTTAATACATAGTAAAGGGAATAAATATAGTGGATAAGCAGCTAATGGTAGACATTTTGAGAAGGCTTTATTAACAAACTGGGAAGAGAAGCAGTAAGTAAATTGGTTTGATTATTGGACTGTATATCTCAGAATAAGACACAGAGAACCTTATTGAAATTGAAGTTGTATAGAGGAATAAGGAAAAGGAGAAATATTGGGAACCTATGTAAATGTGATTTAGTTAATTGCTCAGAGATGGAATGCTCAAAAATAGGAATGTATAGAATGAGGATTTGTATTTTGTATCCAGCTAAGAATAACCCACCCACCCCAATTCTATTGGAATATTCCATGTTGGTGGCATATGAGCAGATGAAAACTTGAAACAGTTTGATTGGTTGTATATTGTGTTCAGGACAAAACTCCAATGTTTCAATGTTCTGGTCAGGTCAGGTGCTATAGCATTCCAAAGCTTAAAATACAATTGGTGACTTCTTCCCTATTTATCTGTGGTTTACAATGGTGTGGATAATAATAACATGGCTTTTTAAGCTCAGGTTTGAAGTCTGTCCTGCTTGCCTGCCCTTGGACCCAGCATGCTTCCTGGGTCCATTACTCCACTGGTTCATTTTGGTCACCTCCACAACCACCACCTTCCTTTTTATCCTCAACCCCTAAGTAAAAGTGGATTAAGTGGGTACAAATTCAGTCCACTGTTACTTCATCTTTGTGAGGGAAGAGCTGTATTACTATTTTGAACTGTGAGTTCAGCTTTACCCTTTTAATAGGTAATAGCACACAATTCAGCAGGAAGAGCTGTCATACCATTAATAGCCAATTTCCTTACTGCTATCACCCTCCCTGTCCCTTGAGTAGTGAAGCCTTATTTGGCCCTCCCTCTGACTGTCATCCTCCCTCTAAAAGCTTGTGTCCTTTCTCTTCTCCCCCCCCCTCCCCCCCGTAGTTGTTTAGGAGAGTCATTTTTTATAGTTTGAATGGATAGAAATTGAGGCAAGTAGAGGAGAGGTTTTAAAGGTTTAAAAAAGAAAAAAGTATTTATAAAGTTTGTGATTGCATTTAAGAAGCAGCCTAGCAGTGGCATCACTATCTCCATGCAGATAATTTCTGATTGGAAAAATTAATTCCATCAAACACATATAGATTTTATTTTTGACGGAAAGAAAAGTGTCTTTCAAAACATGAAAGGAGTTGATCTTAAAGGGGGCTGAGGAAAGCCCTTTCTCTCCTTATATTGCTTTGAAACAGATGCCAAAACTCAAAAGGAGCACACTTAAACTAAAAGGGAATGGGGTTGTGTAGAGGCTGCCTCAGAGGCAGACGTGTGCTCACCAGCTTCAGTAGTAGCAGTGCTAGTATTGAATTCAGTCTAGTTGCAAGTCTTAGTCCTCCTCTCTTAAATCTTTTATTAAGAGCAGTTTAATGCTGGCCTGAGCTACTCCACAGTTATAATTCCATACCAAAGTTCAGTCCAGCCTAGGGGGGGGAAAAACCTAAGAATCACACTCAGTGCTTAGATTGAGAAGTGTGATAGCGTATCTGTTTAAAAGGAGTTCATTTCTTTTTCTCTGAGTAGATTAGAATAAATATTCTCTAAATTTTGAGGAAGCTGTTGTTTGTCATTCTTTTTTACTTTAGGAAGAAAAAACTGGTCAGAAGCCATCGGAGTCCAAGGAAGTGAAACTCTATGCTCAGGTTCCCCCTATAGAAAAGATGGATGCTTCTCTTTCCACTCTTGTTAACTGCGAGTAGGTCCTGAATACTAAAATAAATGTATCCTGGGTTGTTTGTACTTTCAATAGTACAGATTGTCCTTATTTAGTGACAATTGAGACCAGAAACTCCATCATTAAACAACTCTATCAATCGCTACGTGGGAAATCACATCTGGGACTGTGCTTTCCTTTTCCAGCTTACTGGGCACTGCTCCATGTTCAGCTTGAAACTGCAAGACTAAACAGTGTTACACCTTCAGTTTTGCTTGCCTCTTAACCATTCCTTTGCACTTTAGAATGTTAGCTCCAACTGGAATAATTAACAAAAAGGGAATTAATGTTTGTATTTGCATTGATTGGAGAGGAAGGGATTACAAGAGAGTAAACAAGCCCACAATGGGAAACATACATTGAAAGCAGTTTTATTATTTTATTTGTTAAATTTATTTGCCATCTACCTCATCATGGGGTTACTCGAGGCAGCAAATAAATTTAATGCACTGATGTTGGCAACTGCAAATGCAGTATCCAGAACACCTAGAGAATTCCTCATTGTGGTATTTCTTACTCTCTTGGAATCCTTTCCTCTCCAATTTCTTCATTCTTCAAGAGGGGAGGAACTAGTCTGGCACAGGAGAGATTGCTGTGAGAAATATTTGACAGCCCACCCTCCCAAAGTGGAGATGTTTCCACAGGTATATTTTGGCACATGATCACCATCCTACCCCCCCCCCCTTGGTCGGCCCTCCAATTTCTCAATTTTAACATTAAACATTTTTTTGAACATTACTCTTTTGAACAATTTTATAATGTTCACAAGGCTTAATTAATATAGTGCCACATCATGATTTGAATTAATCATATTAAAAACTGAGCTGTGTTTACAGTTTTGAAATGTAGAAGTTTTGCGCTATTTGTCCTTTAGTCTGCATTGAGCAGTTAGCTTTCAGAATCAGTGCCACAGTGCCTCTTCAATTCCCATCTCCCCCCAATAATAATTGTCACAAAGTGTTTACAAATCTTCAATCATTACAGAATTACAATTAATATAAAATCCTCTTTTTTCTTTGTTTCAAGAAAACTGTCTTTATCTACAAACTGCATTGAAAAAATTGCCAACTTAAATGGGCTAAGTAAGTAATAATGAACATATTGCATCCTTTCTCAAACTTCTGTAAACCATTATTTTAGAAATGGAGCTTATATATGTCACGCTTGCTTGTGCCACTTTATCAGTTTTGTTCCTCATTCTATTTATAGAAAATAATTATAGTTGTATGTATCTCTTACTGTAAAGATAGGAATGTCTCCTTTTTAGTATACTATGTAAGCAGAGACCTTAATGTTTATAGCTGTCTTAAATATTCAGTTGAATAGAAAGTTGGGATATAAATTGGATAAATTTTTAAAAATACTGTTCCCATAATCCTTAATGAATAGATTTTTCTCCTGCTGTGGATTGATTTAGGCTGATAGTAATAACTATGCTTATTAATCTGTCATATTATGCAGCAAAATGCAGAATTAATTTTAAAATCAAGCTTTCTTTGAAAACAATTTAAGCAGTGCAATATTACATTGATTGATTTTATTTGAGTACGGATTAGAGTATAGCCTTTTGCATTGATAACCTTTTGCATCATTTGAAATAGTAGGCTTGAGGCATTACTGAAAAAAGGTTGGGTATTTTTCAAGATATTCAATATAATTTTTTCCACTTAGAATGAATTGATTGTTTTTTTAAAAACATTCCCCTCGATTGTTTTAACCTCTTGGGAACCTTGTCATCTGTATTCTCTAGCCATGTCATAAATCCACAAGTGCACAATTCAGTGTGCTAATGAGGAAGTTGATTATTTTGGTTCATTACATGACTTGAGCTTATGGCTCTCTGAATAATAAGCTATTCAGAGCATGAGAAAGATTCAGGAAATGTTTTGGAAAACTCAACTACCTGCTAATTGCTTCATTATTTGCAAAAAGGAATAGCCAGCTATCTAGTTCACAGTGAAACCATTAACAAGAAAGTGAAAAGACTCTTAATGAAATATAAGATAATTGGGCTCTGAAGTTGCTGAAATTTCTGTAACCTTTCCCCTTAATCCTTTTAGTAAATATTATTAAAGTAGCCTGAAAAATCTTGGTTTTCATTGAAAGCCTAATAGTATGGTTAAAGCAACCACAAGACATTTCTAAATAGCACCTGTTCAGTGCTGAATATCTATTTCTATTCTGGTTTTTTTTATTCAAATCCTTTTTCCTTTAATAGTTAGGTGTAGTGGGCAAGGCACCAGGCTAGAAACTGAGAGATTGCAAGTTCTAGTCCCACCTTAGACACAAAGGTATCTGGGTAACTTTGGGCCAGTTATTTTCTCTCAGCCCTAGGAAGGAGGCAGTGGCAAACTACTTCTGAAAATCTTGCCAAGAAAACTGCAGGGATGGTAATCAATGGGAATCAATACACACATTCTTTGAACAACTGGACTGATATACATTATTCTTAGGTATCATGTGCTGGGCTTTTATTTATTTTTTAAATGTATGTACTGCCCAATTCTCAAAGCTTCTGGATGGTTATAATATTTCTTAACTAATAATGTAGAAAAATAAGTGTGTTTTTGTTACAGAAAACTTGCGGATATTGTCATTGGGAAGGAACAACATAAAAAATCTGAATGGGCTGGTATGTAATCTTGATGAAATAGTTGTTTCTCATAATAACAGTAAGAACCTCAGTGCATGTGATATTAGTTTGTTGGGAGAAATATGTGTAAGTTAAAAAAATCTTAAAGAATAGGTTCTTAAAGAATTATAAGATCTCTATCTCATGTCAAGAGGATATATGAGGTTTTTCTCAGCTGGTCACAGTTATTGATAACACCTCACTAAGTAGCCATATTCACTTAATGGAACTGCATGAGAAGGGTTTCAAAATATACCTTAAGGTCCAGTTATGACTGGCAGCTAATGCAGATAATAAACAGCTTACATAATCATTTGATCAGCTAGTTCCATTTAACATTGCTGCCATATGGGAAATTTCATACTTTATTCCTTGCCTTGCAATAATTCAACTACACGTTGCCAGAAAGCAGTAGCAGCAGCAATCTATCAAGGCAAGGTCACAGTTAGTATATCTGCTAAAAAAATTTTTTTGCCTTTTTTAACTTAAAAGCTTTTGATGGTAATAGAACATTTTCCCAGAACATTATTGTCTTTCAGGAAGCAGTTGGGGATACATTAGAGGAGTTGTGGATCTCATACAACTTGATTGAGAAGTTGAAAGGTCTCCATGTGATGAAGAAGCTGAAAATTCTCTACATGTCCAATAATCTGGTGAAAGATTGGGGTAAAGCAATGTCATCATATCTACTGTGAAACATATTGATCATTTTACTAGGGTTATATTCGATAATTTATTTTTGGTGCAACAATTTTTATCTTAAAATATGTTCACAATTACCCTTCTGCACCACCATTAATTTTTTTTTTATTTTGAAAAGTCACAATCCACAGATAATATGCAATAAAATTAAGTGCAATAATGGGCCTAACCAAAGGAGGTGGATATAAAGGTTGGCCTAAAATCATTAACTGTCTTGGATGTTAGCCAGAAATGTGGAAATAATAGGACAAACCTAGCTGAACAATGTCTTTCAAAGTTATAGTTTCTGAATTGCATTTCTAACAAGGAAGCCGTTGCAGCCAACCTACTTTAGGCATTCTCTGCTATACTCAGTAAAGTTTGAGTTTTTTTAATTTATATTTAGAGATTAATGTTTTGATTTTCACAAACAGCCACTCATTATTTCATATTGTTTCAATATAATTTTCATCAAATTTCTTCAACTTTTTACAAAAGTATGTTGTTAGTTTAGAAGCCTCAATGGATTCCTCCAGAATCTCTAACAAATGCAGAACTTCAGGTGCAGGTCAATCAAATGGCTTCAAGTTTTACAGAAATTTTAAAAACTTAATTCATTAGTCCTAACTAATATTTAAAGAAACCAGTCTATCCAGAAAATGGATTTACCCACTATTTTTATAATTTGTTTTGTTTGTGCCTTTGAATCAGTCTTGCCACCTGGCAACTGCCTGGACTAGGCCCTGCAATTTTCTTGGCAGCATTTTTAGAAGTGGTTTGCCCTTCCCTTCTTCCAAGGTCTGAACCAGAGCAACGGGCCCAAGGGTCAGCCAGCTGGTTTTGTGCCTAAGGCAGGAACTCGGTCCCCAGCTTCTGTCTTGGTGTTTTTGGCTACTACACTAAACTGGCTCATTCTGTGTTGCAGTTATCTTATAATGTAAACTTGACTATTGATTATTGTACACTACCCAGAGTCATTTCTCACGAGACGGACTGCTATATAAATTTGATTAATAAATTACTTAATAAACTTCAGAATAAAAAGATTAAATTGTTTCAGCAGCATAATGTGTGCCATACACATATATTTTTTAACATTAAGTGCAGCTGTGGACTTCCATTTGTCATTAAGTCAAAGATCTATAATCTTCAAAGCCGGCTCTGCATATGCCATTTCACCTGATAATTATTAGAAAAGTAATATCTATGCCACATTATCTACATTAGTAGGACTGCACCTGGAACACCATATTCTAGATAATGAGACAGATTTGTGTTATAAATGTGGCTGATCTAGCAACCTCTGATCATTTACCTTGGGGCTGCAATTCTGATGAGGTGAACAAACATTTTCATGGGCAGATAGTAACTTTTAGGATGGTACAGTGCTTTGAATTTCAAGAGTACTGCGTGTGTGTGTGTGTGTGAGAGAGAGAGAGAGAGAGAAACAGACAGACAGACCAACCGACCATGTGCAAGTGGTATCCGTCAATAGCACCAAAACCCAAACATGACTCTTCCAGCTGTAGAGAGTAGCAAGATAATCTTGAGGAAAGACACAGCTGCTTTAAGGAGTTGTTTACAGGTGATATGTGAGGAGCCACACAGAGATCTTTACTGAAGTAGAACATTGTTATCTACCTCATTGATAAACATTCATTGATTAACACACTGTAAAACGGCACAGCTGTTGAGAACCAGAACTAGAAACCTGGAAAGTTCATATTGGTGGTAGTTAAATATTGCACAGTAAGTGAATTATTCTCTTAACATCTCCCTGCCCTTCTGACATGGGCATTTAGTAGTAGCCATGTTAAGCTACACATCATGCTATTTTCATGCAGATAAAATAAGCTGTGTAATTCCAATGATGATGTGATGACTATCTCCCTGCAGGCTCCAATGCCTTTTGGTTTTATGGTTGGAAATGTTTTTCCCCTTCAAATTTTTTTTCCTGATTATATCTCTTTATGTATGCAGCAGAGTTTGTGAGGTTGGCAGAGTTGCCGCTACTGGAGGACCTGGTGTTTGTAGGCAATCCACTGGAAGAGAAATACTCTGCTGATTCACAGAGTGCCTGGGTTGAGGAAGCAACCAAGCGAGTGCCCAAACTGAAGAAACTCGACGGTGAGAAGGGAGGAGGAATAGCATAGCATTCATAATGGAGCCAAAAGTTCATACAAAAAGTTAAACTCGGGAAAGACCAGTTCAGTTGTGATCGTTCATTTTGAGTATTTTAAAAAGTCAAATTGTGATAAACATTTTTACTGGACCTTTTAGTTTCAACCAAATTACTCAGCAAAGATCTATAGTAGAGATAAACGAAACTCTGTAGATTTTTATTCCTATTGAATATTTGTTTTTAAAATAAAAATACTGTGATTTAATTGTTGCTATTAAAAACATCACAAAAGCTGCTGTAGCCACATATCATCAGTGTTAGAAGAGAGAAGAGATAAATTAAGCATGTTGGAAAGAAAGACTACCCCCCAATAGACACTGATGTTAAAAATCTTGTTTTATCTTAGGCTTTGGAATAATTTCCCCTCTGTATCCTTAAGTCTTGATCTGAACATATGTGCTGTTATAAATAACATGGGAGAATTGGTGGATGCATTAGTAAATTCACTGAAGAAATGGGTTGGGCAGTCATTGCTTTACTATTTTTATGCTAATTTTTGATTTAGTTTTTCGGTAATAATTTTTTTAAAAATAGAATCTAGCTAAGAATTCCTTTAAATTCTTGTTAACAATCTTTACCAAAATGATATATTGTTATGAGTCTTCACACACAGCACAAGGTTGAGGAATTGGAAGTGATAGGGAAAGGAAATGGAAGAAAATGCAATAATGATTGTTGTGATTTATCTATTTATTTATTTTAGGTATCCCAGTTATAAAACAGGAAGAAGGGGAAGAAGGAGAAAACTAGCACCTTTTCTTTCACATTAAATTATTGATGTATCTCCAGCACTATATAGGATGTGATGCTTTTGTATAAATATGTCTTTAAAAAAAACTGTAGGCAACATTTTAACTGATTCATCTCCATGTTCTTCTCACCCAAAGAATTCTTACTTTTTTATTATGAATGTTTACTTTTTATTTAATACGTGGTGATTTTTGCAAGTGTATGATTTTTTAAAAGAGCAGATTTCTATAAAGCACGTGTTAAATAGTTTTCTCTAATGATTTGAGAAATGGCAGAGGGGTTCTATATAGTATGGCTTTTTAAAAATATCTTTTTTAAAAGAAAGGATTCAAATAATGGTATGCTTTAACATTTATCAAATGTCTCTTGTTTTTTTCTCCTGAATTAATATCCAGTATTAGATGAAACAGTGAAGGCAGTTTCTTTGTTCTAAGTGAAGTATTTCTCTCCTCCTTTGGTTTAATATGCTGGTTGAATTTTTCTTTACATACTTTAAGCAAAGGTTTTGTGCTGATTATATGTTGCAGAATGGCTGAGGTCCTTTATTATTTTGGAATCTGAGTAATCTGAGAAGAGAAAGCAGCTGTCAAAAGAAGTTGAAACATAGCAGGTTGTTCAAAACTAAGACTCCATTTTAGTAACTGATAAATGACAGCTGAAGAGATGACAGGAAAGAAAGAAAAGAAAAACAATAATGCTGTAGGATATATAGTACATGTGTTCCAATGCTGTTTTTTTTTTGATAAAGAAGACTATAAGTCTTCTCACTTTGTCAAAGCCTTCTCCCCCCCTAGAATTTTTCACTGATACGGCTGGACATTTTAGTCATTCCTAAAGATAGAAAGGAGAGAAATAAAGTAAGGTCTTACTATTTTGTTGAAGGTAAAATTTAATTTTATAAAGGCTTTCAGCAGTTTTTCCTCTGTTCTGTTTTTTTCTACTTAAAAGTATTGGCTCTGACAATCTATTTCTCAGTTATCAGATGACAGGCATTCAAAAAAAGGGATGGAACTGCAACCCTATGCGTAGTTAGATGGGAATAAACACTATGGAAGACAGCGGGGCTCACTTCTGTTTTTTACAAACGCTGAGCCTTTGCTCAGGAATATTTATTCTTTAGCCTTTGGATTTATCCTAACCGTTTAAATGTGGCAGTTGGTCAATATGATTACCCCTGTGATTCTACTCTGTCTCAAATCTATGTATTTATGAGGCATTAAGACAGTTATTACTTTGAAATAATTTTTTTAAGAGGAGAGTTCCTTACTATTTTAGGCTTGGTTACTTTGAAGAGCAATCCTCCAAGATATTTCACAAAGTTTCATTCGAGTTTCAGTGGAATTGTTCTTGCATATCCACAGATTAGATTTTTTTAAAAAAAATGAACTTTCAGATAATTTGATTTTTACTTTCATCCTACTTATATTTAATCTTAGTTGTTTCAGTGAATCAATCCATGTAGATGCATCATTTTAAACAAAGATATTTATATGTTAGGTTTAATGCTTGGCATTATTTTTCTAATATGTTCTTATTTGTATCTTTATTGTTGTCTTCACATTAGGCCAAGTGTAGGTAATCTTTTGTTGGCCAGGAGCCCAGCTGAATACTGGGGAAGAGACTGCAAAATGAATGGAATACTTCACATAAGTGAGCAGAATTATGTTCAGAGTTACAGAGTAGAGTACTAGATTTGAAAGGCAGCTAAAAACGGAATAAACATGTTTTAGGGCTTATGCTACTGTAAGGTGTCATCTTTTCTTATTTCAACAAATGGAAAATGATGCTATCAGTTTTCAGCAATTATAACAAGCTTTAAGAAACTTTAGAGCTATTAAAAAAGGCCAGATTTCATGATGTCCTTAGAGGTTGCTCAGCTCTGCTTTAGGCAATAAGTCTGCTTGGATGCAGTAGAAGTTACTTCTGAGTAAACATGCATAGGATTGTACTGCTTGCAGCTGAGGAAGTTTATGAACAGATAAATTATTATAGTTCTTGATACAGAACTTTTTCCTTTTAACAGTTTAAAGTAAGGTACTGTATAAGGCATTGTGTTCCCAGACCAGTGATTGTCATTGATGTACATCCTCTTCTTTGCATCTTAGCAATTGATTTTTCTCTTGGTACCTGTGAGGCAGGGGAAACTGGTGAACTAATAAAGTTGTCATATCTGGGGTACAGCAACTGGAGCTGCAAACATTGGGGCAGTTGCTGGATGACAATAAACAGTCATAGTATTATGTATCTCTTTCCTGCCATCTACTGGTCATCCAGATTTTTGCAGCCTGGATAACCTTTAACTGGGCAAAACAGTGCCATAAAGCAAAACTCAAAGTACTTCAAATGGGCTAACTTACAACATTCATCTAAAGTCTGGGACCCACAACTCTTGTGGAATGGATATTTGACAAATTTTATAAAACATTTTATGACACAAACATTATCCTAAAGCACCTTATGGCATAATACAAAATGTCATAAAACATTTCTGGTCCTGATGTTTGACTGGGCTATTTTCAAGGCAGAAACATCTCTGAATGTATCCCAGCTTTTTCAGTGAAGGCAGTGCATTAGAAGCTCTGTCATTGTTGAAGACATTGAGAAATCTGGTAAGGAAATTTCTCTGAAAGGATGACATATTATATAGCGTGACTTTAAGAGGCTGGTTCTCTGCAAGGACTTGCTCTTAGGCATTTAGTGTTTGCAATTAAGATAAAGTCAAGGTTCTGCTAGTGAAGGGTCAAATGTCCAGTCACCTACAGGGGATCTGGTAAGCAGGCAGCTCTAAATGCCAAATTGGTTCTTTTAACCCCATTCTTGACATCCCTCAAATGGTCAGTGCGTTTGAAGGGGAAAGTCAGCAAAATATTTTGACTAGCAATTTTTTTGGAACTTGGTTTGAATTCAGCTTAGCATTTTTTTTTTGATGCTGATGGTGTAGCTAGTGTGATATTCACCATACAAGTAATGTCATAATAATAGAAATCTCAATACTTAAAATTACATTTTTCTTCTTGAAAAAAGTTTTTTTCAAAAAGAGCTCTGCCATTTCACCCACTTCTTGTCATTTGGGATCCCTCACGTGTAAATTGTGTGTAACTGTATCTGGGAAGTAAGATAATAATTGTTCAGAAGTCAGTGTTTAATTTTCTCTGTTCATGTCATGAGAAACAAAATTGTTCTACGTTTTTTTTTACAAACACTTTATAATACTTTTTTGAGTTTAGAAGTGGGTAATATGACAGCACACCTTTCTTTAGCAAATAGTATCTTAGTAAAGAATTAGTGCCTTTCTTAAAGGAACTTATTGATAAGCTGTTGTTGGCACTGGTGTTTCTTTTAGGAGGTTAGATGGAAATCCTTTACTATATCCAGCATTTTTTGTTGTTGCTTTACTATATGCTCTTTGTCTCAGCTGCATTGCTGACATAATCCCAATCTCATTTACTATACATTTAGAGAAAAATAAAAATTTAAATAGAGGAAGAATGAGATGTTTTGACAATTGAACTGTTTTGTCTCTTGCAGAAAGATCATGGATGATCAACAGGCATAATTTTTTAAAAGAACAATAAACAGGCTTTTTCATATTAAATAAAGAATTAAGATATATTTATAATTCACGTTTATTTTTGGTATGCTTATAGAAAAATGTGATCCTGTGACAAGTTTTGCTTTAGTGATTAGCTCAATTTCCTGTTTCATTTAGCCAGTACTAATTGTAATGCTTGCTTGTATAGAAGTTGGCTCAATTTTATATTTTTAAGAACATTGAATTGCACTGGTGTCTCCACACCCATAAACAAATTCATAGGTTTGCTGCAGTACGGAAAAGGAGAAGCAAAGGGAATATTTTTGGATTTGGATTTTAAAAATTGTAAGGCTGGCAAGAGCCTGATGAAATAGATGTATATTCCATTTATATATATTCAATGTACAACAGATTATACAGTGCTGCACTGGAATGCAGTATAATATGTAATTCATAAATAAAAAAGCAGTGGTACTTGTGGAAAAGTCTTTTACAGTACCTAAGTTTCCAAGGAACAGTATAATTAGAAGGCTTTCGCCATGATAATGTGTACAAGTATAATAAAAGTTTTAATCGATAATATAGATTCTTTCAGAAGGAAAGTGAGGCTTAAGAGTTGGAATTTGAAGTGGAATGATTTCTCTTTAAAGATATGAATCACAATGAAATCTACTATCAAACCATTTCAGTGCCATTTCTTCCACAACCTAGAGCGTACAAGTTACACAAAGGGGCCTCTAGGAGCCTATGTAAAAATAAGGTTAGTGATACAGAACTTCTGACTGCAGAGTCTTTGCCACACATCTTTCCATTTTAGTCTTTTTGAAGGCTACACCAAATCTTGCAGTAAAACGGGTGTCAAATTTGCATCGTCATGCGGTGTCACAACTTATTGGGACTTTTTTGTCCTTTGCTAAACAGGGCATGGCCAGTGCGTGATGCATCCGGCCTGGGGGCCGTGAATTTGACAGCCCTGCAGTAAAAGCTGCTTCTACAGCACGTTATCCTTATTTTGTGAAATGACGGATAGATGGCTTAGCATGACCTGGAGTGTCCTTTCCGAATTGCATATAAAAGAGGGTGTTTTTTTTAAATAACAAAGCAACATTTTCTGTTGCGAAAAGCAATTGGCGGGATAATGAAATTTTATCTACCAAGTAATGTTAGATGAAATAGACATGAGGCAAACACTGGGTTGATACAGCATTACAGTAAAATTGTTCCAAATAATGTATTTCTGACCTTGTTGAAATAAATGGATTAGAGTTTGTAGTGCAAAACAGAAATCCAATTGCTAAAATAAGGAGTGTTTCTTTTTTTTTAAAAATGCACTTTAAAATTATGCACTGGATGCCGATGGGAAGTAATGCAAATGGTTGTGTTGAGATATGTAGGTTATGCAGAGAAAGTTTCTTAGCAGAGCAACAAATAAAAAGGACTTCCTGCTAATTGCTCTGAGGAGTTGTTATGGTTTGCCACCTCCCTGGAAATTATTTAGCCTAATATATGGATTATGGGCAAAATAAATATCCATGTAGAAACATGACAGCAGTGCTGAATTCCGCTGTCCACACTGGAAGTAGAGTGGCTTATATTAACCTTATTTAATGGCATTTTAATAAATTTAATGCATACTAATAAATTGAGAGGTGTCAACTTGCATTTCAGTCTCTGGCTGCAAACAGACACTACATTATTTATGCAAAGATGTCAAAGGCAGCTCTCATTTGTGGATCTCTAGTTTTGGTAGAAATTTAGGCTTCTAAAACAAACTCCAAGTTGGAGAACAATTTTCAAGCAATTACGGTAGCATGATAACTCCTTTTTAAAAGTAGAGTATAATTTTGTAGCATCATCATATTGTCTGACATTATTATGAAGTTATTTAATCTGTTTTAAGTCATTTTGTGAAACTTACTCAAAGTAGTAATAAATGTTTTATACAAAGGAGATTGCTGTCATATGTGAATTATTCAATTACAAGTCAAGGTGGCAGTATAAGGGGTTTCATCTAGGGCAGGGGTGTCAAACTTACGGCCCGCAGGCCAGATGTGTTACATGCTAGCCACCCCACCCCCGTTTTAGCAAAGGGGAAAAAAGTTGCAATACGTCACATGATATGTTGTTGTGAGTTTGACACCCCCTGGTCTAGGGGGACCCTTAAAGCATTGTTAGGTCCATATATGACTTAAGCAAGAAGGAAAAGGATTTACTGTATGTACTAAATTAATCTATGAAGAAACCTTTGCTTTCCTTAAAAGTAATGGTTTTAGTGGGGTTCAACTAGGAAAGCCACCTTAATGTGACACAATGAAACTATGATTCTGAGTTAGATCTAGACTGATAAAGCAGAATTCTGTGCAGGATTCTACTACAGCATCCACAGCTGGTGACTATCCAACCTCTTAAATACATCCAGTGAAGGAAAATCTACCAGCTGTCTAGATAAGTGTTTCTCAACCTCAGCAACTTTAAGATGTGTGAACTTCAATTCCCAGAATTCCCAAGCCAGCAGGAATTCCAGAAGTTCACATAAACCAATTTCGTTGTATACATGATGTACAATGACAATAAAGTCTTTGAACTTGAACTTAAAGCTTCCAAAACTGGTCTAGGCTGCCTGTTACAATACTGAGGATGTTTCAACTGGTGGGAATTATCCTGATGTCCACATGAAATTTGCTTTTTTGCAATTTAAATCCACTCTTTTATCTTCCCTACAGACTAGGGAACTACAGAGTAGGACTCTGTTTTCTCGGTGACAACTCCTGTTCAAAGAGGCAGGACTCACATATTTATTCAAATAGCTGCAGA
>JANHFL010006458.1:334436-354775 GCA_032468155.1 Oxyrhabdium leporinum | reverse complement strand
AGTCAGTTTCACTATGGCCTAAAGAAGCAAATTAATCATTTTTTTTATCTTATGATATCGTGACAAACTACTGGATTGTGCCTTTCAAAGTGCATCCAAATTTATTCCTATATGTATTTCCCATGAATATTATCTATTGCAACAATTAGTTGATGGAAAGGTTCACTGATGCATTATTACTGATTATAATAAACACAATTTTAAGGAATCCTATTTGTAAGTCTTTAATAGCTACAAAATGCCACACAATGAATTGCAAAGTAGATCTGTGCTGGATTGTAAAGCAATTATATTTGGGAAGAACATGTTCCACCCAGGAACAAAATACTTTTGTAACTTGTTCCATATACATCCCTTTTTTCTTTCTAAAAAATACCATTTGGATACTTTGTTTTATATATTTATATATATATATTCTCAACATATTACAATGATTAAATTTAATGCTGACTTTCAAGGCAGCAATGCTCTTCCTTTCTGAACAGTTGGAAAAGCAAATGTTGCTCTTTCTCAACATCTCGAGTGAATTATTTGAACAAAATAACTTTCCTGTTTGGGCTGGAATTCACAGTTGAAGTGCAAAGGAAAACATGACTGAAACTAGCCGTTTTTTAAAACGTGGTCCAAAGCCTGGTTGCATTGCTTTCACTTCATTATATTGTGTATAAAAAGCTGAAATTTGTGCAAAATTATGATCTGGAAGAACATCATTGACCCAGTGCAAAAATAGTGTAAATAGAGACATTCTTGAGGCTCTAATTGTAGCTCTGAAGCAGGTTAAAAAGAAAGTAATTCCCTTTAATTGAAAGCTGTTTTTTAAATACACTGGAAGAACGTACTTTAGAGGCAGATTGGCATTGTCCATATGTTATGCAGAGAAAAAGATTTAAAGGCAAATATTCTGCATTATGTGACCCTAAACCTTTAAAAAAATTCCTGTATAATCCATTGCACTGTCTACTTAGATCAGTAAGTATTAAGCTGCAACAATGGCCTGAGAACATCCCCTCTAATGCTCAGCAGATTGGCTTCCTAGCTCTAATCTTGAAGACAGAGACCTCCTGCATGCAAAGTTACCTGCTCTGTTCTTCAAAGAACGGGTTCACATGATCGGCTCCTGGGATTGTTTCTGCCTCGGACTGCAAGTAAGGGATAGTTAATTTCAGCATTCCTCCACATGAAAAGCAACTAGCTTAGTGTGCTAAGAAAGAAGGCTAAAACTTATTTTCACAATTCGAATTTTTTTGCATGTTCCGATAGTGGTTTTGTTTTGTGCTATGAAACAGAAGTATTTGAAATATGTAATGTCTTGTAGCTGTACTAGCAATCTTACATAGTAAAAGTTGCTCGATAAAAAATTCTGCTGACCATGTAACTCAGCAGGCAGAATATATCCAGCAGCTGGTAGGATTAACTGCTATCTAGTTGTATGATCAACCCAACTATGGCTTGCTGCAATCACATTTGCCCTTTGTCCAAAAGACTTTCAATCTTCTTCTATAGCTGGGAATCAAATTTAAAAGTTCTAGCTTTTCAATAAATTTCTAAGTAAACTTCTAAAAATGTAACTCTTAAACTAGTTCTAGGAAAAAAAATAATCTGCTTGAGAGCAATCCCAGCATGGTTTATTAAATAAAGGTTCTTCTACAGATTATTAATGCAATTCTTTGCTTTCATGGCCCCTGTGGCTTTAGAAGACTTATTTTTCAGGACTTTACCATTTACAGCTGAATAAGCACTGTATTTTTTGCAGACATGAGAATATGAAAGTTATAAGGAAGCAGTTTAGGTGCCCCATCTTTATCTGCTAAGCATTCTTTTTCTGTCCTCTGCTGCACCTTCCTTTTCCGTGTACTACCAGACAGACAGACAGACAGTTGCTCTTTACTGAAGCAATGTGAAAATAACTGTCCATATGTTATCTTAAGATAATTGTAAATACTTGCTGCTTGGTGCAGAAGGACAGTTCTTAGATAAATTTGACTCTGCACCATTTCTGAATACTTTTCTTTTTTCCCACACATTTAATATTCTTGACTCTGGATATCTGGGTCCAGGTACAGTGCAGAACATCTACACGAAACTGTCATTTAGTTGGCAAATACTTCAGCAGAAAGGGTAGTCCTGAGGGTGCAAATACATATGAATCAATGCAACATGGCCCTTATTTCTATCATCTTGAGTATACTCAGTCTGCCTTTGCAAACCATGTTTTTAAAAAAGGGAATAAATATCACAACTGTTTAAAAAATTAGCAGCTATTCTTTTGTAGGCCAGTTGAAGCATTCAAATGGACAATTAAGCAATACTACACTCAAGTCTATTCAGGTAAAAACAATGCACATTCATGGTAGACCACTAGTTATCTAATCCATCGGGCTACAGTATCGAACTGTATGCCAGCTGTTTTCACTCATACCCGACTTCAACTTGTTTTTCTGCCCTCCCCCTCAAATCTGCTCCAAAGGATTCTTCAATCTACATGCTCAGATTTGGAATAAGAATGGCTGTTGCAAATGGACTCCTATGAATGAATGCTATCCCCCCAGCAGAATAATGCCAGAGATAAAAGGTCATCTTCTCATAATTGTGGCTCTTTAATAATTTGGGCAGAAATCTACCTCAATCTCATTAACCCAAAATCATACACGGGTTCTTGTACAAGCAAAGTTGTTTGTTCTATCACAGAACTACAGAGGTGCAATATCCAGAACTCATCACTAATTCTTTTGGCCAACTCTGGAGGCATATGTGATCAACTTTATATGACTCAACATAATAGGGGTAGTTCCAAACGAATACTAGCTACAATATTTCCACTCTTAAAGAGCTATATCTTAAAAGCAATAGCCTCTTCACTCATCCTAGAGAGGTTACTCACATCCTGGTTTATCTACCAGCTGGAGAAACAGAAACTTTTGTATGAAGGAGACAAAAGAAAATGTGAATAGCTCCAAGCCACAAAGTAAACTTGGAGATGAAAGAAAGAAGTATATGAAGAACACTATATGAATCCTTGAATCTACATCCAGAGTAATTCCAGAGGTTACTATCCAGAGGGTTTGACAAATTTCTCTCAGTAGAGGGTAAGATATTTAAGGCTTATGCCACGATTCCCGGTAAGTTAAGGAGCTGAAGAAAAACAGACTTCCATTCATTGTTGATACAGAAAGTTATTTATAAATAAAATAATCCATAAAATGTTTTTTAAAAATAGAGATTTTTGTGGTCACTATATTTTTTTTCCTTTAAAAATCTACCGGTACGGTTCAAGCAAGAAGGAAAGGAAGTAGAAGCAAGGCTAGAGCAGTCAGAACCAGGCTCTCAACCTCTGGGGGTCCTGGGCTAAACATCGCCATCTTCATCTGAGCTGCTGCCGCTGCTGCTCCCATGACTACTCCCACTGTTGCTGCTTTCTTCCCGCTGAGCCCTACTGTGTGCTTGTGCTGCTGCCGCTGCCGCTGCTGCCGCTGCCACCTCCGCCGCCTCCTTCTCCCGCAATTTCAGAGCTGCAGCCTTTTTCTCCTGCTCGGCATGGCTTTTCATGTGAGCACTCCGACTTTTCACCTTGTAGAAGATTCTGCAGGGCACACAAATCCACAGCACAGTAGTTAAATCCTGGGTTTTTATATCACCTTCCACCAGCCTTTGTTTGAACATCGACTTATTAATCACGCAAAGTCAATCTTGCAGATTGTTAAGCTAAACAGGAAATTCCTGTTATCTGTTTTTGCCTTGCATGCTTTTAAAGCAGCTAGAAGAAGAGGAGACAACTTGTAAGCCCTCTCGATGTTGCCGAACTGCAATTCCTAGCATCTCTAGGGAGCTTGGTTAGTGGAGGCTGCAAGCTGCAGCTGAAAAAAACCTATAATGCTATAGGTTGCTTTGATCAAGATTCGAAACTTGGTTAGTGCACAAAAATCAACCAGGAAATCACATTGCACACGCCCCCATTAAGCCGAAAGCAAAGAAACGGCGCTACAGCTTTAATATGGTGGGTGACCCAACTTTATGTCATAGTCCTGGACAGACATTATCAATCTACTACTAAAACTCTCATTCCAGTAACATTTAATTGGGTGAAACAGTTTTTCCTAGGGAAATAATTTTTCAAGCAAGATACCTCAAATGGGCTAAATTACAGAGTACAACTAAAATCCAGGAGGGACCCATGACTTCCATGGAATTGAAATTTTAAAAAACATGTTATGACACAAGCATTATCACAAAGCAGTCTATCACATGATAGAAAATGTCATAAAACATTTCCTGTGCTGATGTTTGACTGTACTATACAGTTCTCAACATGGGCTAACTTTCAAAGCAGAGACATCTCTGAGTGTATTCCAATTTTCCCAGTGAAGGCAGTACATTAGAAGCTCTGCCATTGTTGAAGGCATTAAGGAATCTGGTAAGAAAATATCTCTGAAATTTCCCAACGGGTCACAGATTGTCTAGGTATAAATTATCTTACTAGGCTTGGTTGAGATACATGAACACACCTTAAGTCATTCCTGATCTCAACCAACCTTCCTGGTTTCTCAACTGAGATGCAAATAATTTTGAGTACCTGGTTCCGGTGTATGATATCATCCACAACTGGCCAACTTTTAAAGTATGGAGGAATGATTACATTAGAAGGAATGTTTTACATTTAGAAGAGAATTCTACCTAAAATAGTTTCATAGGGATTGGCTTTTTTTTAAACCTAGCACTCCGTAGATATATTGGCATTGCAACTCTCAAAATTCCCAGCTAGTTTGACCAGAATAGCTGGGAATTTGGGTCATTTAATTGTCACAGATCTGGAAGATGCCAAATTAAGAAAGTTTGCAGGGATTATCTTGGACCTTGAAGAATCAACCAAAGTCGAGACCTGGAATTTCTAAGGTTGATTCTTTTAAGCAGTGCAGAGTGGAATCCTCCCAAGTGCAATTCATGTTGTAATTTTGGGGTGTTACCTGTACCTACTTTTTCTTTATTTACTTCCCACTCCAATTCAAAATGACTCTTGGCACTTTATATGATATGAAGAACTTTGAAAGATCCATCCTGGTATTTAAAAATGGAAATAAAAAAACAACAACCCACAAATAAAATGTGAAAAATGGCTAACACTGATTAGAATGCACTCTGAAATAATAAAATATGATTTAAGACTTCTATTTAGCAGTATTGGCTGGACCTTAGATTCTATGGAGGAAACTACCAAAATTTTCTACTGTCATTTTTCTGCAACATGTTTCCATGTACAAAACATCTGATTTGAACAGACATAAGCCTTAAATTCAGGTTTTGTATCAATTCTGAGGCATCACCTAGTACTTTTCATGCCGAGAGCAGCTACTGATAGAAATATCTCTGCTTAACAAATTGACACAAGTGCACACAAGTCCTATACACTTGAAGAGACTAATTGCAATTATCATTCTATGTGAAAAATCTTGCAATCACAACTTTTGAAAATCATTGAAGTTCTTTATAGATCCAATTCAACATAAATGGATATCATTTGCATCTGGTTATTTGGTACCCAAGCATTTCACATGTGCTTCCTTTCATTCGCTGCTGTTTTTTTAGATTTCACATGATTATTATGATTTCCATAGAAGCCTTTGTGACATATTTTGTATAACACTTTTGAATATCCAAGTAATAGATTACCAGGTAACTTCTACCTACGTGCAGATTGCAACAAGTGGATGGTCCTCATGATTCTACCTACATTCCTACTGAGAGGAAAAACCCTACAAAGCCCATATATTTTGCTTGCAAGTTTATAGTCCGTGAGGATCAGAGATTTTTTTTCTAGCACAAATTAGAAATTGAGTATGTTTCATTCATTTCATCATTTAAATGCTTGATAAGGCATAATTCACTGGGTTTATGCAATCTAGATAAGGAGTTAAATTTCCAGTCTAATGATGCTTCCAGTCACCAAACATGTTCTTCTTTAGTCTAGCTCCAGTTAACTGAGAGAGACATACAAATTGAAACAGATATGTGCAAGCTCAAGGCCAGCTGATGTTTAATCTTGCTCAGTCTTAAACTGGTGCCTGCTATTGTGCAGTAAAAAAAGGATAATAATTATCTAGGAGGCTGTTGAAGTAGTCTCTCAAGACATCCCTAGAGCATTTTCCCATCTCTACATCATTCTGTTCATATGTGAAAGCCATCTAAAGTGGAAGATAGCATTTTTGCAGGGGGATTGCACAGAAATTAAATAATATCCTAATGATGTGTAACAGGAAAAATGTAATTGTGTGAGCAATTCAAAAAAAGCAACCCCCTTTTACCTCACACACATCCAGATTAGATAACTTGGTGGCTTCTAAAGACTGTGGACTTTAATTCTCATCAGTCCCAGTCAGCAAGGAAACATAGAATTTTTATTCCAAAATGCCTGGAGCATGGCAGTTACCTTAAGACCAGTGTTTCTCAACTTTAGCAACTTTAAAATGTGTGGATTTCAATTCCAGAAATCCCCAGCCAGCATGGAGCTGACGTCCACACATCTTAAAGTTGCCAAGGTTGAGGAATACTATCTTAGTCTAAGATTAGCAAATATTCTTCAATTCGATATTCATCTTTCCTGCTGGACAGAAGAAAGTATGTTAGAAATGTTCTTCATCTCCAAATCTTTCCCAAGTTTACCTGCCACATTTTTTACATGGAAATTCCTCCTCTTGATTCTGGATTTTGTTGGCTGTTTCTTGTTTGGGTTTGGGTTTTCTCTTTCTCTTTTGCACTGGTGGTGAAGTCTTTCGATATTTAATAGGTGCCTCCTTCGTCCTTCTTGAAGTTCTGCCTCTGACCTCTGTTCTTCCTGGGGCACCAGATTCCAGATGTTTTTCCACATGAAGATTACCAGCCTTCAGAATAAGACACCATTATTACAAAATGTAGCTATAAGTAGTCCTATGGAATAGATTTATTCATTTATTTCATTTATATCCCACCTTTATTATTTTTTGAAAATAAATCAAGATGTCAAACGTTATCTAATAACTCTTGAGCAGGGGGCTGGACTAAAAGACCTACAAGGTCCCTTCCAGCTCTATTCTACTCTCATGAGCTTCTCTTTCCTCCTATTTTCCCCACAACTCTGTGAGATGAGGTGAGTTGAGAGAGTAACTGGCCCAAAGTCACTCAGCTGGTTTAACAAAATTTAACGATGGTCAGAAAATAGTTTGGTGTGATTAACGCATTTATATAATTATGTTATTTTTATGAAGCTAAAACTCAGGCTTCATGTGTTCAACACATTACAAAGTGAGTGTTTTTTAATCATGTCTTAAATAAGCTATAAATATCTTGAGTTCCTCTTGAAGTTTTTCTTGAGGGCTGTTAAAACATTAAACAATGCATTTGGGTTGTTTTTGTTTTTGCAAAACCTGTGAGAAACATACTATAGCAGCATACTGATGATACATGTATTTTCCCCACAGTCTATTTTAAGTACAAATTATGAAAGCACTATTGACCTATGAAGTTAAGTAAACAAGGAGTCTACCCTCTTCTGTATACACATCACATTATATTGAAACATTTCAAAGCCAAAAGTTTTCTGCTATAAGCTCCCTTGAGAAAAGGTATGAAAAAATAAACAAATATTACACAAAGTATTAAGACCACCAGAAGGCAAAATAAATGTTTTCAAACTTTTCAAGTACACACTGTTTCTCCAACTGACTGCAAATCCAAGTTCAGTACATCTTGAAAAATCCATAAAAAGATCCAAACTGTGTTTCAAGATTTGTGTGCATGTGAGTGGACAACTACTTTGCCGATTAAAAATATTACACGCAGGTAGTCCTCTGCTTACAATGACAAGTGAGGTTGGAAACTCTTTATCATTAAGTGACGCTATCATAAGGTGCAATGTCATGTGACTGTATTGCACAGCAGCGGCACTTTCAGTAGTTTTCAGGTAGACATTATTAGCAAGGATCATGCAAGTCATTAAGTGAGGACAATTTCTGACTTCCTGCCAGCTTCTCCATTGACTTTGCTTCTGGGAAGCCAGCCAAGGAACATTAAAAATTGTGATTATGTGATCACAGCTCGCTGCAATATTGTAATCACAGTCCAAATCTCAATCGCATGACTCCTGGGACCTGTTCTAAGTCTCCCTCGTTCAGCATCATCATAACTTTGAACAGCTGTTGAACAAGGGTTGTAACCAGAGGACTACTACCTATATCTATACTTCAGGCAGCTGCCAGACAATTCTTCATACCATGAATAATTTATGTCACTGGTGATGTTAACTAAGGACAGAAATTACATTGATTCCGCTACAACTGGTCAGATGTTTTATAAGAAATGCTCCAGGCAGAAATTGTTGACTATGGTTCATTCAACACTTACTTGTTCCTCAACATCTCGAAGAGGAGCCAATTTGGAAGGTGCAAAATTGCTACTTTTGCCATACAACTCATCCCCTTCCACAGCTTCTTCTTTAATTGGCATGACTTCCTCAACTTCTTCAAGATCCTCATCTTCTGTGTTTTCATAGTCTTCATTGTATGTTCTGGGAGGAAGAGTACGTGTAAGCCTGTGGGAACTCTTCAGAAGAGTACAAAAAGGAATGCAGGTTAAAAACAATGACTTCAGCACAGATTAGGAACATATATGAATCCAATAGGGCTCATTCTGCAATGGTATGTAGGAATGAACTTGGGAGGCAGAGCAAAGAGATGCTGCCTAAGGCAGTAGCCCCCAATCTTTTGGGCACCAGGGACCGGTTCCGTGGAGAGAGGTTTTTCCATAGACCAGAGGAGGTGCGGTTTCGTGTGCTACCTACATCTTGCGAATGGGCCTTTGCTTGTTTGCGCAGCCTGGTTTCTGGCATGCTGCGGCCCAGTGCTGGTCCACGGATCAGAGGTTGGGGACCCCTGGCCTAAGGGACACTCAGCTAAAAGAGAGCAAAACCTGCAACTGCATAACGAGTGGAGCAAGGGACCCCAAGGGACCCTCTCCATGTTCTTAGCTGTAAAAGTTGTAGAATTGTAGTTTCAGACTTGAAAATTCTGTTAATGTAGCTTGACAATAAAATGGAGTTAGCTTATTTGATTACATTTCCTGTCTGGTCTACCCAGTAAGGCTGACACACATTCATCACCATTGGCTCCTGCCAATGAGATTAAAGTAGAACTCTGCAATTTTACCATTTTCTCTGGGAATTTCTTTCTATACATTCACAGCGACAGAAAATCTATGAGGTCTAGCATAATTTTTTGCATCGAAGCTCCTGCTTTGTATCTGTTACCTTTATATCTACTTCAGCTTCATCTTTAACAGCTCGTTCAGTGGTAGTGTCAACATCACCAAAGATGAGAGTCCCATTCCGGCCTATTTTGACTTGTTTTTTGTAAGTATAGTAGAATTCCACACACTGAGCCACAGTCTTGGTTTTTATCTGCAGTATTGTGGGATGGAGAAACAAAGGAAGATCACAAGGCTTGATGCTAGCTAAAAAAAAGTTATTACTGAAAGAATCTCAGAAAAAAAGGGGCATTGGCAGAAACAGAATCTAAACTTGACTATAAAAAACAACAGCTTTAAGCAAGACTAGAAAATTGGAAATCCAAAGTCTTCCATGAAAATTTTTGAAAATAGAAACTGTTGGAAAATCAGACCACTGCAGAATATGGCAGCAGCTTAAAAATAGTTAGTCTTCGACTTGCAACAGTTCATTTAGTGACTATTAGAAGTTACAACATAACTGAAAAAAGTGGCTTATGACTGTTTTTCACACTTACAACCATAACAGCATCCCAATGGACACGTGACCAAAATTCAGATGCTTGGCAATTGACTCATATTTATGACAGTTGCCATGTCCTGTTGTCACATGATCCCCTTTTATGACCTTCTGACAAGCAAAGTCAGTGGGGAAGCCAGATTCATTTAACAACTATATTGCTAATTTAACAAGTGCGGTGATTCACTTAACAACTGTGCCAAGGAAGGTCATAAAATGGGGCAAAACTCACTTAACAGATGTCTCACTTAGTAACAGACATTTTGGATTCAATTGTGGTCATAAGTCAAGGACTACCTATAGTACTTTAAAAAGGAAAAACAAGTAATGCGTTTTACGATCTAAAACCCAGCATTATACATAAAGGTCATCAAAATAAAAACAGAAAAGACCAGTTTGGATTGTTCCGAGATAAAACAGGTGACCTGTCATTTGATTCCACAATGGGATGCATGGACTGAGATCACAAACACCCATAGACTATATACTGTATTGTGATGGTTGAAAAATTTTCAGTTGATCGGTCCTGGGATAGTCCTGAGTATAACGTAAAACCATCACAGGACCAAGTGGAAGTTATTAGCCAATTCAGAAATACCTTCTTTCTTTTATCCTGTAAATTTCAAATAATCTAATTGCTTAATAATAAACCTATTATTCTATATTACTTCATATATATATTCCTTTCTGAATTTCTCTGTTGCAATTGGGTATCTTGTGTATAATTAGATGCTAATCTTATGACTCACAAGTCCTTGAGTAGGCTGGAATCCTATAGGAGAAAACCAGCCAACATAATTACAGGAATTGGAATAATAATCTACTCTATTAGGGTATTACTGAGTTGTTTACCAATCAAACAGGTCAAATTTCAACACAAAAAACAATTATACTGCACACAAATTCACTGGATATATTTGTGAGCTTCAAAGCCCCTGGCTACTATCCAGACCCATTGTCTTGAAGGTTGGCATATGTGCAACAAATCTGAGACTAAATACTGTGGAAATTGATCTCTGGGTTTCAAAGGCCACTTGTCAGATGAAAACTGAAGAATCGTGGAGTTGCTACGTATGAAATAAGAGAAACTCAATTTTGTGCAAACTGCAGTAGGGCTTTTCAGAGTGTGGTGGCAGCTGAATGCTTTGCTGGTTCAAGAGGGCTTTGATTATGAAAACTTAAATTCTAAATAAAGACATATGATGCAACCACTGAAGCAATGATAGTTGTTCATCTCGGTTTTACAATACATTAGGCAGATAATTTGAGGGCATCCGTGAAATGGTTCTAGTTGCACACAGATTTTACATATGGATTTTCGTATTTTGGCTCAAAAAGCAAAAAAGGAACTATTTTTTTGGCTATGCTTAAGAGTTCCTTCACTCCTTCTTTCACATAAAGTAGCATAAATCAAGATATTCTTCAACTATCTATCCTCCTGCTTCATTCTGAGGAAGAAACAATAGTTAACTATTTTAGAACAAGTCTGCTGGTTTGTTTACTCCTCTCATGAAAAGACAAAGACAGATTATGTTAGGGCTCCAGTCTTTTCTATTCTGTCTAAAGTAAATTACTGAAATGATCAGCACTTCACTGCCCCAAGTAGTATTTTAATACCTAATCTTTAATATTTCCTTTATTCTGGAGTCCAGTATTTTAACACGGGACTCCAGGATAAAGGTAATTAATTAAAGATTAGGTGAATGGCCACACCATTGGATTTCCACACACACAGCAGGAGGCTCCAGAGATTGGTTCCATTCACTTCCCAAAATTGTACTGGAAGGTCTTCCAAGTAAACTTTAAGCAGTGTCTCTTTTTCCTAGTGATTGGTCAAAACCCTGCAAAATTAATCAGCCAGAGACATGTCTATGCATCCTAGAGGTGCCAGTCAATTCTTTTGCCATGAGTTAGGGACCTGAGAAAAGACTCACAAGTTTCTGGACAAGGAAGAAGTCTTTCTTATAGATAGCAATTCCCTTATTGAAGTGTTTCTTCTCAGCCATACTCCAGCTGTCTGACCCTGGAAAAAGAAAAAGTGGAATGTAATTCCATTCCATTACTTATTTCCCAACACAAGTTTTTTCTTGTCAAGTAGATCTTCCGTGAACATTTCAGCTATCCTGCTTCAATTAATTTAAAGATATTATTCTTGGATTAAATCAGAAGCCTTGCCAGATAGGTTTTTTTAAATTAAGCCTTTTCACTGGAATTTGATAATTAATTTTAAATGAAATTTTAAAAAATCATATCCCTGAATACCCAAAATGCTGAAGTCTTACAAACTGACAACATATAGAAACAAGGTATTTTATACACCTAGTCCGAAACACTTTGATGGGTCCAGTTTTACAAATAAGTTAAAAAAACAAACAACAACCCAGAAAGAAGTCATAGCAAACCACTTTGGCATTCTGCTAGTAACACCGTCATGTTACATAGATTTGTCAAAATGGTGAGCACAATTCAAGGGAAACTTTAGTTTTGCTTCTCAACGTAAAGGAAGGAGCCAAGAAAAAACACATTTGGAATGAAATGGAGGGGGATATAAGTACTTCTCTTCACAATCATAACCTACTTTGAATCAAGACAAATATCTGTTTAGGGCAATGGGTTTCTTAGGTGAGCTGGTTTTAGCCCTGAAGTTGTACTACACAGACAAAAGACTCTGAAGTCATGTTGTTGGACACCATCATTCTACATTCTAT
Source organism: Oxyrhabdium leporinum (assembly GCA_032468155.1). NCBI lineage: Eukaryota > Metazoa > Chordata > Lepidosauria > Squamata > Cyclocoridae > Oxyrhabdium > Oxyrhabdium leporinum. The sequence continues at coordinate 342,301 of JANHFL010006458.1, read as the reverse complement.
ATGGTCACACATGCCAATGAGCATTTTCCTGCCTTGGCAAAAATTTAGTGACCTCAGATCAGTGCTAAGTAAAGAGTTCGCAAGGACTGTGCACATCTCCCAACTATCTTCTTATGTAACCTCAGAGCAGATTAGCCAGTGCTATTATAAGAGGTGAGACAAGAAGGTTAGTATTTGGGATAAATTCCAACACTGTATAATGGCATGCTCTTATATTTGTCACAATGCCAGTCTGTGTTAATCATCATCTCTAATTCGTTGGCATTTAAATTAACTGTAGATAGAAAGTCACATCTCATGGGTTCTGCCCAGTATGTAATTCATATAAATAAATAATTTTAAAAAATGCACAGTAAGGAAAACCAGAAGTTTTTTGAAATATTGTTTCTATGACCTAAGAGAGGTTTAGATTTGTTTCTGTCAAACATTACAGCCTGTGAACTGATAAGTCACATAATGTACATAATGTACATTTCAGGTTAGTTGTTCTAGGAGGGATTTGCAACAACTGTCCACAATTCATTTTTCTTCCGATGCTCTCACTTCACCTGTCTCAGAAAAAGTGAACACAGCCTTTGTTCTTATTTAAATGAATTAAGATCTTACAGAGATCAGAAGGATTGCTGACAAGAAACTTCCTTATCATCAAAAGTCCTCAAAGACATCCTCAGGTTGCCAAATTTTCAGACAAATTTGAACTAATTTCCAATACTGCTAATCTCTTTCCAGAAAGATCCTGGCTACAGATAAACCTGGTAATCCTTTATGTTATATCAGATAAAGTGAGAAATACATATCACAGGGTGACCTCAAAATTCATTTGCTTTTCAGAGAACTCTACAAAACCACAAAATTTGTTTCCATTTTTTTATTTAACAGGGATAAAACCATCAGTAGGAATGGGTTTCCCCCCCCCCCCAAATGTGGTAAAACAGGCTGAGATTAAGGAAACAGCTAAATCCTGCTACCCTCTAGAAATGTTGGCCTACAAATTTCAGAATTCCTTGTCATGTGACTACTAATTCTGGGAGTTGTAATCCAATCTATTTCAGAGGCAACAGGTTGGCGACAACTTTTATGCACAAATTTATTTCAATTATATTTAAGATTCTTTAAACAAAAAAGTGCCATTTATTAATAGCCGGATTCATCTTTTCCCAATTCCCTATGCATGCACACATGCACACAAGCCCACAAAATGTTTTTCCAACTTTATTTCTAAAAGTAAACTGCATTAAAAGCCAGCCATAGCTTAAATTGGAGAATAGCAGTATCCTAAAATGAAGAAATTATCTCCTGCATGTAAAAATGTTCCTCCAATTTATCAGGGTGGTGATTCTAAAGTTCCTTTTGCCTAAAATTGGGAAGGAGAAACAAAAGTACAGCTTCACTTATTGCAACATACCAGTGTAGTGGTAATCTACCAGCGGGTGGCTCGGAGAATGCACCGATTTCTTCAGCAGCATTTTGGTCAAAGCAGCCTGAAGGGAAAACAAAACCAGTTTTCATCTCACGCTATTTGCTAAACATCTTAGATCACTGCTGCTTAATTGCTGTGTATATTTAGGGTTTAGGGCCCACCTGATTAGTAAGATTCAGAGTGAATACCATTGGCTAATTTATCCTTCCAACTAGCCTTTGAAATAAGTAAGTGACACAGCCCCACAACCTGTTTTAACAGGAACAAGGAATCACAGCACATTAAAGGCTAACAAACCTATCAGGGCTTCAATTGGGCCAAAGTTCACAAAGCTGATGCTTTACAAACTGAAAGCCTTTGGACCATGAATGGTTCCCATTCAAATTTTTATTCATAATCCTCCCAGATATAAATCATCAAGACATTTGGGCAATATATCATGATTTATTGGGAGAGGAACAGACTAAGCCTCCTGGGCCTACCTGCTTCCCTTCCTCTCTTCTACTGTTATTGCAATCCATTGTTGATTTACAAATAGTCCTCAACTTACAACAACTCACTCAGCGACCATTCAAAATTACGACAGCACTGAAAAAAATGACTTATGATCAGTCATCACACTTATGACCATCGCAGCAACCTGATCACACAATCAAAATGTGGGTGCCTGACAACTTGCTTCTTTTTACAATGGTTGTAGCATCCCATAGTCATGTGATTACCATCTGCAACCTTCCCAGTCATTTTCTGACAAGCAAAATCAATGGGGGAAGCCAGACTCAATCAACAACTACCTATGTGAATCACTTAACAACTGAAAGGATTCACATAAAACTGGCAAAAAAGGTAGCAAAATTGGGTACAACTCATTTAACAATCATCTTGTTAGCAGTAGAAATTCAGGTCTCAATTGTGGTCATAAGTCAAGGACCATCTGTACTAAATTTAACATTATGCTGTTTTAAAACAATTAGGTTTAAATTATGTTTGTTTGTTTGTTTTAAACTAACCTATTAATCCAGCAAGAACGAAAATTACCCACAGTAAAACTGCTCTAGCCGGTTAGAATATTATGGGCTCAATTGTGGTTAAGCTCAAGAACTGAATTTTACAGGTAGCATTTGAGTTACAAAGGCAAATGGAACCCAAATTGCCATTGCTAAGTGACGTGGTCAAAAAGCACAACATCACAACACTAAGTGACAGCGGTTCTGGTGGTCCCGATTGCTCATGTTCAGTGAGGATCATACAGCCATTATGTGAGGATTTCATGTGACTGCCACTTCGAATTTCCTTGATTTTGCATGTGAGACACGTTGGAAATTGGGATCACGTGATCATAGCTCGCTGCAATGTTATAATTGTGAACCAGACATTGAGCAATCCGGTTGCAATCAAACGACCATGGGGGTGTTGCAACAACCGCAACTATGAGGATTTGTGCCCCTCATTCAGCACCATAACAAGTCTGAACAGCTGCTGAAAACATTGTCATTACCACCTGTAATCTCCTTGGTAACTTTTGGGTTGAAGTAAGGATTGCTAAATATTAATGATGTCCCAAGAAAACTATGCCTTACAGTAACATCCAAATGCATTCCTATAATAAGTCCTATGTACAGGATTTCATTTATTCCCTTTTGTTCCTGTTGAGGTTTAGTTTAATTCTGTATATAAAAAAGAATTCAATATCTATTCCTAAACTATATACCTCATTTGATAATGATGCCTGCTAACGTGCCTAACAATAACAATTAAAAAAAGAAAACCAAGAACTCTGAAGAGGCCTTAAATCATCATTCTTTGCAGTCAGTTAACACTCATGTTTAATCATGCCCGAGTAAATAGTATTTCACAGCAAGGGCATAAATAAATGCCAAAATTATTCTAGGACTTCCAGGAAATCAACAGAATCAAGCACAATGTAGCCACAGATATTTCCAACATCTGTTTTTCTCTCTGAGAATATTATCAAAAGCTTCATATGCTACCTTAATTATTTCTAATTAAACAGTTGTATTACAGAGACGGAATTTATAATTCAGTTTCTCCAAGATGGCACCAATCCCATGCCAGTATTAGACAGTCAGACCTTAGAAATTAACAGATAACCTGAATTTTGTCTATGTTGACTGACTGCAGCTCCTCAGGGTTTCAGATGAAAAGCTTTCCAGTCCTATAATGGAGATAATAGTAGTGGACTGGGGACATTCTGAACTTAAGGATCTGCTCTAGCATGGAATGGGCAAGACAGCTAAGTCATAATGTCACTTATCCAGTTCTGCTTATATTATGAATCCAGTCACTGCAATCCAGTTAGTAAAACATAGCTTATGACTTCACATGTTAAATAAACCCACCCAATTATCATTTATTCCAAAAAAAGTATCAAGCAAAGTGCAGCTTTTGTAATAACCGCTGCAGTATTAACTTAAAGCAACTTTCCCCAATCTGTTACATGTGCTGGCTAGCAATACTAAAGGGCACCAGGTTGGAACGGCTGACCTACCAAGAACAAATGTCTATGGAGCAGAAGTCATCAAATAGAAGAAGCTTCTTGGATGACAAGCAAAACGTCTTCAAGGAAAAACAAAGTCCAGTTGCCTTTTGAAAAAGCACCTTTGGGACTACCAATAGCAAGTTTATGATGGGCTATAGGCAAATGCATCATGAGCAACAGAAGAAAAATTGAAGAGGATACCAAGAAGAGCTGCCAACAGCTATTGATTTGACCCAGGTAAAAGATAAAATGCATTATCATGAATGTATTAACAGGATAGTAAAACCACTTATTAAAGTTTACAAAACAATTAGCTGGGCTATACAATACTGCTAGTCCTTGCTAGACATCAGAATGTTATATTTATCAGCAAACTTTCCAGTCCAATCTGAGGTTGCTGGAGTCTTACCACAATGTCTCCTTTTGCTTCATGTAGGCAGTGAAATGCCAGCTCTTGATTGGTACCACCTCCAGGAAATATGCTTGAACATGCAGCCGTTACTAGATTGTCCACTGTTATATTTAAAAGAAAGTTTCACAGTGTTATGATATAGATAGATGAAATAACATCCATTTAAGAAAACCAGCAAATATATGTACAATTTGGCTGATGCACACAGACAAGCTTCCCATCATTTATTTTTTTTAATTATTATTAAAATTAAATTTATATACCGCCCCATTCCAAGGACTCGGGGCGGTTCACAACTTTGTGATTAATGGTTCCCTCCAACCATTAACTGGGAACCTACTCTCTTCACAATGTGGTTGCATCCTAGTTTCTACATCACTTCTGCCCACTGGCCATGCTGGCTTGGGTTGATGGATACCAACGTTCCATAGAGGACCAAAATGGTTAATTTCCACCTTCATGTTTCCCAGTAACAGGGATTAATCTTGATGTCCTGCTTTTTACTGTGATATTGTCATATCCATTCCATTCCATTCAGGGGCAGAAGAATACTTCCATTTTATGAGAAAAGTATGCCTGCAGGTCATCTCCCACCCACCCACGGTTACTGGCTAAGCAGTAGAAATAAAGAAGAAAATATCCAATTAGCTTCAATTTTGCTTTAGAATGTTGGGATCCAGGAGATAAGTACTACGTAAGATAAGATTTGCGAAGATGTGCATTATATGGGACAGCCAAAGAAAAGGGGGTGCAAAAATACAAAGCATGGCCTTTTTTCAGGCAGCCCCTCTTTAGGCAGGCCAATCACATATGTCATCTTTATGACCCAACAGGTTTTCTGTGATTTAACTAAGCTAATATTTTACTTGTCTACTAGCATTTTGGAACAGCATCTGACACCGCATGATTTTTTTCTCTTTTAACATTCTTCATTTAACAAATATAAGGAAAAAGAGAGAAAAAGAAAGCAAAAAGTGCAAGCAGAAAAAAAAAGTTAAAGAAAAATAGAAAAGATAGTGGCCTCCAACATCCTTCACAGCAGGTATATTTTAACCTAAAGTTACATTATAATACCCTTTATTTCTAAAATCCATGCCATCTAATCATCAAAACATAATCATAAGTTCACAATTTTTATACAAAAATCGTCTAGAATCTTCTCTGTACTTTCAACACTGGAGCAGATTTTGAGGAGGGTGGTAAGCTCCAGGAAGAGAAGCTGTCAGTGGAAGACACCAAGTTTAAAAAACTCTGATCACATTGATAAATTTGTGTGCTTCTGATAATTTTTTTTTAATGTAGGACAAAATGACAAAGAATAATAATTTTCAATTATTACAATTACTCTCAAGTTTCCCACTTTCACAACGATTTTCCATTTAGAGTTCCTTGTTCTGGTGGTAGTCCTTGACTTTCAACAGTTCATTTAGTGACTGTTCAAAGTTACATCATCACTGAAAAAAGTGACTTATGTCTGTTTTTCACACTTACAACTGTTGTAATATCCCCATGGTCATTCAGATGCTTGACAACTGACTCACATTTATGATAGTTGCAGTGTCCAGGAGTCATGTAATTGCTTTTTGCAACCTTCTGACAAGCAAAATCAATGGGGAAACCAGATTGACTTAATAACCATATTAATTTAACAACTGCAGTGATTCACTTAACAAACGTGGCAAGAAAAGTCATAAAATGGGACGAACTTAACAAATTTCTCACCTAACAACACAAATTTTGGGATCAATTGTGGTCATAAATTGAGGACTACCTCTGCATTGAATCAAAAGCCATCAACTTGGCTGACTGTCCAGTGACTTTTAGAAGTTCTATCACCTTCCTCCTTATTTTCATGGCCATTCAGATATACATTTTTTTTTACCATTCTCCTGGATTGCTGGATTATTTTCCAGTTCCTCCCATGGCTGCCACACCAACTGCTCCTTGGCCACATCGGAGGCTGCCAGATATCGATCTCGAAGCAGCGGGATTTCTGCTTGAAACCGAGACCCCACATTGATCCGCCTTGAACAATAAATGAACATCAACAAAGTGATATACCAAAGCACAGCCTGCTTTCTGAAACAAAGACAGTTTCACGGGTGACCGTGATGTGAAATAGATATAATAATCTGTTCCCAGATCTACTTCAAACATTTCAACTGCCTCAAAATAAAAGATTCTTCTTTTATACTCTTAGCAAGCCAACATAGGCTAATTAGGAGAAATGTTTTAAAAATAGAAAAAAAATCAGAAGCTTTCAATAAAGAAAACAGCTGTAATCTGTTTACTTACATATAAGAAGACCCAAATATGGCTAATTTCTTTGCATATGCTTTTATCATTCTATACAATTCATCTGCTATGTGATAATTGCTAAACATGTTATTAAAATGCTAAGTGATAATTATGGGAAAATCAAGGGACCAGTCCAAGGCAGGACTGCTTGTTAAATCTTCATATCAGACTTAATTTCAACTCTAGTGCCTGAAGCGTAAATCACTGCTAAACTGTTCCATTTATTTCCTGGACTTGGTATCACCATAACCTATTTCAGAGTAAAAGCAAGAGACCAACCCCCTTGCTAGAACAAGAGGAATAAGTAACAGATACACATTTAAACAATTCCCTCAACAGATATAAAAATGAATGTATGTGTGTGTGTGCTTATGATATATAGACATATATTCAAAATGCATTTGTAGTAGGACCGCAGTCGGCCATCTACAAACAAGTATGGCTAAATGATACACAAATAAACATAATGCATGTTGAGTTCCTATGTTATTTTGAAGAAGTGGATAAAACTATAGTCTAGAAACTGGCTAAGTTACAAATATTAACAACATTATCCTGGAATTATTCAGGGTGTGTTTTGCTTATAAAAGTGATTCTTTTAAGCCATGAAAGGGTTTGGATTTCTCTTCCAAGACTCTAAGAATGAGCAGCTGTGGTGTTTAAGTACAGTTTCTATCTAAAGATACTGTTGGACCAGAAGTAAGGCTCCTAATCATAGGCTCCTGCAACAAAGTGCAATTATATCAAGATGACAACATGAACACACATCGCAACTTCAGATAGAAATAATGTACGTTGTGGGATTTGTATCATGACATCTTGTGTCACGCCCTATTCTCACCCTATCATGGATCCCTATGCACCTAATAAAGCCTTCATTCATTCTACATTCTTGCTCAATCGCTTATCCATTTCTGTAGGAAATCAGGAGAGAAAAAATACTGGGCTCAGTCATTCCCTCTATTCAAAGCCCTTTGCATCAGATCAAAGGTAAGAGATTTTAACAGGTATATGATTATATTAATTAGAATACCAAATAAAATGTCTTTTTTTAAAAGAAAATCTGCAAGATAGCAATTCTTATCCAAATATGTCTATGGAGATTCTCAATCATCCAGGTCATAGTTGTCCCAAAGGTGCTTTTTCGAAAGGCAAATGGACTTTGTTTTTCCTTGAAGACGTTTCACTTCAGAACTGAAGAAGATTCTTGGATGAGAAGCAAAATGTCTTCAAGA
>JANHFL010006458.1:318349-334336 GCA_032468155.1 Oxyrhabdium leporinum | reverse complement strand
GACTTTGTTTTGCCTTGAAGACATTTCGCTTCTCATCCAAGAAGTTTCTTCAGTTCAGTACTATAGAAGCTTCTTGCATGAGAAACGAAATGTCTTCAAGGAAAAACAAAGCCCAGTTGCCTTTTGAAAAAGCAACTTTGAGATACTCACAGGATGAAGCAATATGATCTTTGGCATAGATTTTATGTTATTTTATAGTATACAATGATTTTGTTAGGTATTTTTTCTTTATCTGATTATAATATATTTATATATTTTTTAGTATTTTGATATTCTATTTATTACAGTTTGTAATCTTCTAAAAATAAAGAATAAGAGGGGCGAGGCAGAAAATCTAGTGGCAATCTGTATTTTTGCAATTCCAATACAGTAGTTTCTTAATTCTGTCATTGTCTTAGAATGCTGTCTTTGGCCTTAGCTAATTATTATTATTTTTTAAATTTTTAATGTAATCATTCCATCTTCAGTTAAACAGCGTGTTGTCTGGGTAAAAATATCTTTGTTTAACAATAATCAAAGTTACAGCATTCTTCATTGCATTGATATTAATTCTGCCATATTTAACATAGTAATGTTCCACATATTAATTCTACAACGTTAGTATAATATTATTCAACATACTAATCATAATATTAACACTTTTAATGTATCTTCTTTATTCTGTTTCCCTGTTTCTAACTTCCGTTTTCATTATTTAACCATCGATAAAATAGATCCCATACCATATAGTATTTTAGTTTGCTCTTTCTCCTTAATTGCCAATGTTAATCTATTCATTTCCGCACATTCTAGTATTTTCCTAATCACGTTCTCATCTGTAGGTATTTCTTCACTCTTCCAATTTTGTGCAAATACAATTCTAGCAGCAGTTAATATATGAATAATTAAATATACATTTTCCTTATTGTATTTTTCGGGTAGAATCCCCAATAAAAATATTTCTCGTTTTAAGTCAATCTGTTGTTTTATTATTTTTTCCAACCATGTATGTATTTTTGTCCCATATTTTTTTGCTTTTGAGCAAGTCCACCACATATGGTAATATGGCCCCAGTATCTGGTGGCATTTCCAGCATTTTGCCGATTTATCTTTAAACATCCTTGCCAACCGTGCTGGTGCAAAGTGCCATCTATAAAACATCTTCTACAAATTTTCTTTATATGCGTTGACATGGATAATTTGTAATTCCTGTCCCATATTTTTTGCCATTTATCTAGCTGAATAGTATAGCCAAAAATTTTAGCCCATGCTATCTATCATTGTTTCCTTTACTTGTTCATCCTCCAATCTGATATATAGTAAGTAGCTATTTATTGAAGTTATTCCAAAGGACAATCAGATATTATAAGCCTATTCTGCTTTTGGTTGCAAACATATACAGTTTTCCCCCCTGAAATACGTTCAATGTGATTTGAAGTATTTCTTTAAGTTTATTTATTGAAATTAACCCTCAAACCCATCAGTATTTCTGGATTTTTGTTGAACAAATGTTTATATATTCAGTGATATTTGAAGTTTTCTCAGGCCCTTTTTAACTCTTTCCAATTCTTACCTTGTCCCCCCTTTTTTTCTTCAGGCTTTTCAGCAAGGTTGGAATTTAGATCTTGCAATCATCCTAGTACATTGTTGTGGTGTACATATGCCAAAATCAGAGTGGTATAAACAATTTATTTTGAGGGAAGACAAGTATTCAGTCACTGCCAGTACCCCAAAATAGATAAATTTGTGGAGGCTTAGTGTCAGTCTTGATGTTGTATTGCTTATTTGCTCCAACTGAACATCTGAAGTATGTTAGATATGTAGTGTGGTTTTACAGAGCCTTCTATGGGTCTGTAGGATTTGATGCAAGGCATAACACAAAACTCCTCTTGTGAATTTTCCCTTCTTATTAAGAAAGCAATTAAACCAATATTTACATTAACTTTTCATCACCTTCCTTTGCAAGAGTTATTTCCAGCTGGATAGTTACCATACATTCCTTTCTTTGCTTCTTATTTCCTCTGCCTGCATGCCTGATTATCACAGTGGCTTGAGTTGTTTTAAAGCAAATTATTTTTCCACTAAAAATATTTACAAACGTTTATCTTAACATTTGCCCTATCTACTGAGAGAGAGGGGGGAGAGAGGGAGAAAAAGAGAGATGAGAGAGAAAGAGATACAGAGAGATGAGAGAGAGAGAGAGAGAGTGCAAGAGAGCAAGAGAGAGAGAGGGAGGGAGAGAGAGAGGGGTAAGAAGCTAAACACACTAGCTAACATTCCCTGTTTCAGGCTGCTGCTGGTTTTCTATCTGTGTGGTAGAACTTGATCTTTCCTATCTTGCTTTAGTTTTTCACAGATATCTTTTGAAAAAAAGTAAAAAAGGACCCATAGTGCAACTTCCTCTTTGCATCTTTGGTTGGTCTTCTCCAAGTTTCCCCACAGGTCCACTCAGAAGACTTCAGTTTCCCCTTGAACCAACATGTAGTTGTGTAACACTGCCCTGCCCATTTTAGGTTCACTAGCCAACATTATTCTTTACTAAAACCAACCACTCATATTAAACTGTCTGTACTGTCCAGATTCATCTTGGGCCACCATCTCTCCAACCTTTTCCAGTTCCCCCTTCCTAACAGACCTTTTGTTTTTTAAACCTTTGTCTTCTTTACCAGCTCAACAGCAGTCTCCTCAGCCCCCTTTTTCTATGCAAAATCTTTCTGTGGATAACCGTGCTATTTCCAACACTCTGAGGTTTGTCTTGTTGACTGAAAGAGAATAATGTCTGTTTAAGGTGCTTGTATGGATACATAATAGACTGCTGAAGTTGCCATAGGTAGGCATTCTTCTAGTTTTGTCAGAGGACAAGTCAATCCTGTACGATTAAAATTTATTCAACCATAGATTTGATAGTGTAACACCAAAATTGTGTGCTTGATTACAAATGATTGATTGCGTTCTCTCAAGGGGATAGTCAACCAGCTATTCTTGAGAGCCCTTCAAGAAAATATATATTAGATATTTATTTTCTGCCCCCAGGATCTTGTAATCGGTAGCAAACTGCCTTTATAGATGACACATTGCTACAGCTTTTAAAGCAAATAACAGTTTAGTCATGGTTATCAGTGAATTCTTATTATATTCTCATTAAAGTAATCTTTGAGTGCTACATACAGTATTATGAAAATGAAGCTTCTACTTTCAATTCTTATATTTTTATTTATTAGATTTTCATTCTACCCTTGTTACCTTATAAATGCCTCAAAGTGGCAAACATACATAATACTTCCTCCTCCTCCGATTTTCCTCACAATAGCAACCCTGAAAAGTGAGTTGGGCTGAGAGAGAGTGACTGGCCCAAAGTCACCAGCTAGCTTTCATTTCAAGGAAATATTTTTTTTGTCCCCAATGGCATTAGATAATCTTATATTCTACTGCTTGGGGAAAAAAGTTTTTTAGTTCCTCTGCGAATATCTCTCACTCTTTTTAGTCACCATGTTTTACAGGTAATCCTTGATTTATGGCCACACTTTTGACAGGAATATGAGTCGTGCCCAATTTTTATGACCTTTTTTGTCATGGTCATTAAGCCAATCATGCAGTCATCTAGCAAATCCAGCTTCCCTCATTGACTTTGCTTGTCTGAAGCCTCTTGGAAAGGTCACAAATGACGATCATGTGACAGTGGGATTCTGCAATCATCATAAAAATGTGCCATTTGCCAAACATCAGAATTTTGATCGTGTGACTGTGGGAAAGATGCCATAGTCATAAGTTTGAGGAACAGTTGTAAGTCACATTTCTCTATGTAACTGAATGGTTTATTAAATGAACAGTCATTTAAGGTTACCACTACTTGTTTTAATGAAAGGTGCCCAGTTATTCAAACATTTATCATAGCATTCCTACCTCAATCTCCCAGTCAATTTTGATATTCACATATCCTGTATATTTTCAAACTGTAATCTGTCTTGAGAACTGCATTTAGTATTATAAACATGATAACTAGATTTGAGTGGGATTATTAAAATATGTTTTCAGATTTTTTGCAGTATTAAATTTCCTTCCTGGTATAATATACTATAATTTTTTAAAGAATCTATCAGGTGCTCACCTATAATTATGCTTATCTTTTGCTTGATTTATATCACCTTGCACTAGTCACTAAAAATTTCAGTTTTGTTTCACTTCCAAGCAGGCAACTTTAGTGAAAACAGTTCTTCAAGGCTTTTTCTGCCACTGTGTGATTTTATCATGCTGGCTAATTTGATGTATCTGCAAATAGTATTTTATTAGTTACTCTTAAATATATATCGTACATGTAACACTTAAGAGATTTTACTTTATTTAGTGAAATAATTATTTATTTAGCTTTTATCAATTTAGATTACCTTACTAGAGTAGGTGCACTGTCTCTGTAAACCAGCTTTTAAAACATCAACGTTGCCATCCTATCAATAACATTTTGTTATGATTGTTTAAATTCATGGTATAGATTTTTTTCAAGACTCAATACTTATAAATCACTATGCTCAGTGCTGAGGTTTACTGGTTTAATACTTTTAATACTTAAATCATTTCACAATCAAGAAAATTTTCTATTTTAAATTACAGCAATTTTCTGCACATACTACTGAACTTTTTTTATGTTTCTAAGCAATGTATTTGTTTCTATCCTGATTAGATCCTATATATGATTTGGGTTTGAATAAATCACCCTTTCTTTAGAGGCGCTGATCTAATTGGAGATTACAGTTGATCTGTACTTCTGCTCACAGCAGGATTAAAATGCAATAGGGATTTAGCCTTATCCACTGTGAACCTGGAAGGTTTTGCATATCAGAGACTGTCTATATGTATGGTAATTGTTTCCAGAAGACTGGTCAAGTAAGTTGTTGCAACAAAAATAAAAAGCTGAAATCTGAAAATTGTTATGACATGACCTTTCAAGGACAGTCATCAGTTTCATCTGTTGCACAGTACTCTATGTACAAAAGCTTCATAACACTTTTGTATTATATTGATATCAACAATGGAATCATCTCTCAATTGTCAGAGCAACTAAAAGAGAATGAGACAAATGAGTGGTTGCAAACGTAAAAAATAAGTGGAGCTTTGATCCCACCATTGCTGCTGCCATCTTGCATTTTTTTTTTTTTTTACTCAAACCTAACCTTATGGACATTTCAGGAAGACACAGGTAGTCCTTGACTTGCAATGATAATTGAGCCCAGAATGCGGGTTGTAAGTCTTTGCAGTCATTAAACAAGTCAGCCCAGTAGTTAAGAAAATTGTGACATTAAGCAAACCACATGGTTGTTAAGCAAATTCAGCCACATCTAATGAGCACTCTGTGGCTGCATTCTACTGAGAAAAACACAAAACAAAAAAGCAGATTTTAGTGACATGACTCTGCAACTCTGCAGCTGACCTGGTTGCGACCTGGTTGTCAATGCCTGATATACAATCTTGTGACCACATAGGAAGGTGTGCGGCAGTCATAATTTCAAGGAGAGCTTGCAAGAAGCTTTTTTGAAGACCGTCATAACTTCAAATGGTCATTAAGCAACCATTGCTATTACCTTTCTTTTCTCGTCTTAGTTTCATAAATATTACAGTAAAACTATGTCGTGTCTTTGATTTATGATTTTATTGGATTTATTGGAGTTTATCAATATAAAGTGAGGTCACATTCAGTACTCTAAGATGTCTATTTTTATACTGGATTCATTCAAAATTTTTGTTCTGGATACAGTAGATGTATGAGTTATTATGGGTCAAAATTTCTGATATACACTGAGTTATTGAAGCAAACTCACTTGCAGAGATTAGGGTGTTTGTTCATTTGTTGCACAAAACAACAAACTTCCGTTGCAAAGTTATTCTATGAATGTACTGTAGTTTTAATTCTCTGATCATTAAGTAACTCTGAGCTGCTCCTTCTCTTATCGTTCCCTAGGCAGCTTCTCTTCAACTCATCCCTCAAGATCATTCCTCCATACGGAATGTGTTATTTAAATAGTTAGATCCTTTGTCCTTAAGGTTATTTTCAAAGATTGAATGTCAAGTCAAGTCTATGCTACTATGCTTTTATTTTTTTTTACAAAGTGAAAAATAAACCCACGGATCAGAATTTGATGATTGAAGTCTTGTTTGTTTACTTGTAATTTTTATTATTGTTACTGCAGCAATATATTGCATTTATTTGGTAGCAGCATTGGTTTGATGAGGTCAATTCAAGCTGCCAATATTAAAATGCCATTTTTAAATACTTTATAATTAAACACTAGAACATGTGCCCAAAAATATAAATGAAAGTATTGCTAGTTGAAATAAAAAGCCAGACGAGCCAATTGTAGGATTCAAGTGCTACCTGTTGAAAATCAAATTCAATTGGCAGATGTTTTGTAAAGAAAGCTTTAGAAGTAACTAAAAGTAGTTCTTTGTCCTACTCATGGGTACTATTTCTTTATTAGAATGGCTGAAATTAAAACAGGAAAACATTACTGGTAGATACAGAGCTGAATTAGTCAGCCTTCTAATTATTTAATGAGTTAGGAACTGGTAACTGGATTATTCAAGAGGAATGTTAGCTCTTACTCAATTCTTTGTAAAGGGATCTAGGATGATCATGTCACACTTCACTTGTTAATTCACAATAGACTTTCATTTGCTCAGCATATTTTATGGGTGGCCTGTAACTGTTTCCATATGAAATAGCTTGTTTTACCTCAGTAAAATATGACTTACTCCTTCTGAAAACATTTTGGTTGCTTTTGTTTTGTTTAGTTGCTTTTAGTTGTTCAATAGTATGTGACAATATACCACATGAGGTATTAGAACATGGCACTTGCCAGATCTTTGAAGTAACCCCGCCCCACCATTAAAAATTACTATTCTCATGGCATTTCAGTATGCTATAAAAATACAAACTGCTAGCGTATATTATATACTGTTACCAATAAAATGTTCTTGATTAATTTATAGTAAATAAGTGTATTTATAGTGGAATAGCTTGAAACTATTATATCATAACGGTATTACACCTGAATGTCCCTCTGATTTGAAGTGCAAATGTAGAAATAAAAAATAAATCTGTAGTGTTGAAAGCTATTGCTGCAAATCCATATTTATTATAAATTTAAGCAAATTGCCCAAATATTCAATGAAGCTATTACACTTTCTTTATAACAGTATAGCAAAATCATAAATTAGAATGTCCCAATAGTTTATCTGTATTTCTGGTAACATTTAGGCTAATATGTGGACTATGCCACGTTTCTTCAGGCCCAGTCAGCCATTTCTTCAGTTCTTAAAGCATAGTCCCTCCTCTAGAAAAGATTGTTCATCATTACAATGTTAGGCATTTGTCACATTTTTCCAAAATAGAAAAGCATATAAAGATTTTACTTCTAATGTATTTCTGATGTATTTATTTCTTATTTCTGAACTGTGGAATAGGTGGACTTTAATCAGCAAAATTATGTGGAGTTTCATCTTTCATCTAATTGTAAAACAGACTATGTGTCTGTTATATTATCCAGGTTATAAATTGCAAACACAGATGATAGGTCAATACAGAATGTACAGAATCTGTACATTTTATGTATTTTTATGCATTATGCATAAAAGTCCAAAAAACGTTGTGATAAAACTGCAGTAACCTGTTGCTTAGCTAATCACTATTATAGTCAGAGATGGCCTAAATTTATATGGTGCAAGTATCTATTGTGTACTTTGATTTCCCAATAGATTTTTTTATAGAGCTGTGGTTGATATAAAGCAGAAAATATTTAGTGGATAGAGTGACACATTTCTAGTTGTAATGCTGCTATCCAGTATCCCTATAAAATATGTCAATAGCAATGTAGCTATCTAATAAAAGGAGTACTTGCATTTAGAAGGATTTGATTAGCTGTTAAAATTACTTTGAACAGTGTTTCATGTGGATATGTATGTTTTAGTTTTTATGCAGATTTTGGACCTTTAAACCTGGCTCTGGTGTATCGATTCTGCTGCAAATTAAATAAAAAATTAAAGGTAAGAATGTCCTTTTATTATTATTTTTATTGATCTTGTTAATCTCTGTAAGCTTCCAGAGGTGTAGGTGAGTGCTTGGCTTTGGTAATTGATTTTTTAAATAATAATTTAATAAAAATTACACTGAATAATAAAAATAATACAAACCAGAAAGAAAAAGAAAAGTAGAAGGTGCAGAAAAGAAGAAAAACAAAAATGTTAAAAATGAAAAAATATAGTAAAGAAATATATAAAGAAATGACTTCCTTCTTCATAACCAGTATAAATAATTTTAGTAACATCACTTTCTTTTAAAATATAACAAATGATTTCTTATTCCCATATCACATTTCTTATTTAAGGGAAAATATTTGTAGCTCATGATTGAAATGAAGGGTCTCAGAGCTCTCTGAGGTTGGTGGTTTTCTTGTAGACATTTTATTACTCAAACTAGTGCATGGATGATATTACCTGGTTTGGATAATGAGATGTCTGCAAGAAAACAACCAAGCTCAAAGGACCCTTCATCTCTTATTTATAAACAAATCCTTGTCAATTCAGTTCTGATGTCAGCAAAAGTTCCTGAAGCGTTTCCAGAAATAACAATATGTCTATTTTAACCTTTATCAGATAAACTAATTTTATACTCCTTCCTTCTAACAATTATTGTTTAATTCCTTCAAATAGTATGCTAAATCTTAATTTCTTTCCAATATTGTTTTATTCCTTCTCACAGAATTATTCAAACCTCTAACCATATTTTTTGCAAATCAAATAAAGGAATATTGGCCAGATCATTCTCTATGTTTGTTCTTTGTATATCTCCTTTAATTATAAAGACATCAACTGGTTTCTTTTGTAGGTCAGTGTAATATCTTTTTCCATGTTACTTTTGTAGCCTGTGATTTTTAAATCCACTTTCAGATCAGCCTTAATCTTGTCAGGTAAAACCTGCTTCTCATACAGTTAAATACAGTTTATCTAGAGTGGCAGACACACTTAAGTTAATGTTAGAATATTCTGCTGTATTCTGTATTTGTAAGTCAAATTTAAATGTTCTTCTCCTTTCATTATAATCTTTCATTCCTTCTAGTTCCCTCTAGTGTCCAACCATCAAAGTTTGTATTATTATTATTTTTAAGAACTTAAAGCAAGTATTTTCCAACAGGAAGATTCTTATGTCAAATCCATCTGGACTCTTTGTGATTTTTAATCACCTTTTTGCTTTTTATTAAAAAAAAATTAAGTCCCTAAACTTGTGTTTAAAAGTTTTTCCACTAAGGATTTGTCTTCCCCCAAACACTAAATATCAAACCTGTATAAATCAATATGCTTCTGTTTCATAATACCCAGATGGATCAAAGAAGCAGCGTTATAAATAAATAAGCGACCGATGGCATGCTATATTTGTGAAGTTGGGTGAGCTAAAGGCTCTGTAAAGAGTCTGTCTACCAAACTCCAATCAATATGTTGTGTTGTAATTAGTGGAGCCTTCCCAATATTATAGTACCCTAATAGAAGCGGTGGTTTCTCCAGCATTTAATGAAAGTGGGAGAGGCTGTTCTAAGAATATATAAAAACTTTTAAAACAGCTTTAGTGCTGTCCAAAGTTTGCATATTTTGTCTAATAAGACAAAAATTTATATAACTTCAGTTAATTCCTAATGGAAAGTGAGTTTGGTTAATTACTGTTAGAAGAACTTGCTAGAGCAAAACAAATTGTGCAAAATGTGTGAAAGCACGTGATAAGTGAACATGTTCCATTGTAAATATTCACCACCTATCTAATCATTTAAAGATGTATGAAATACCATAGCTGAGATAATTTAGGGCAAATATTAATTTTTCTAAATAAAGCAACAGACTTTTGTGCTACAAAAAAGAACTGATTTACATTTATTACCTCACTGTACAAAGCTGTACAAAACTTTACAGCTTTAAAGCTGTACAAAGTTTTGTGTCCTTGGGCATTATAGTGCATTTCTACACAAATATCTTGGGACTGTGCCATGAATTCTAGATAAACATACGGTATTTTTCGGTGTATACTGTAAGACTCACAAAAGTGGGTGGAAATGTCTGTGCATCTTATACAGTGAATGTTGCCGAAGCCCGCCCACACGCCGGCCCCCACCCTTTAGCCTCTGCCTCCCAGCAATTTGCCTCCTTGCAGCAAACAGCAAATAGCCTGGTCAGCTTCAGCACAGACAATCAGCACAAGCAGCTGATTGTCGTTTGGATCGGCCAACAGCTGACGATCAGCTGTTTCAGGCTGCAGGGATTGGCATCGCCTATTGCTGCCTCCACATGCCCCATTTTTGGCCTCCGCATCCAGTTTTCGGCCTCTGCGCACCCCATTTTCAGCCTCTGCGCACCTCATTTTCAACCCGTTCCGATCCCCGCCTCCTGGAACGGGCCGAAAATGGGGCACGCAGAGGCCAAAAACAGGATGCTGTGCTGAAGCTGACCAGGCTGTTTGCTGCAAGGAGGCAAATTGCTGGGAGGCAGAGGCAGATTTTTTTTTCTTGCTTTCCTCCCCAAGAGCTAGGTGCGTCTTATAGTCTGGAGCATCTTATAGTGCAAAAAATATGGTCATTTTTATTTTGCCTGCTTTGTCATATTGATGAATGATGTCTAGTATTTGAACTTAATAGTTCCACAAATTAAGGTCTTTGATAAAGCCTGTCTCAAGATACAACAGTGAAGGAAGAAACATTTTTGGTCTCAGATTGCCCTGGATAGGAAGGTACAGTCTGGGATGCAGTACCAGGAAGAGTCATTCTTGCCATATAATCCTGACCCCCTCATGTGCACACATATACACAAATACATTCATTTACATTATGAGTAGGAAGTAGGTGATTCTCCAGCCGATATACTGTAACTCTCAGCATCCTCAACATGGGTCACATTGCCTGAAACTATTGAAAGTTGCAATTAAGCAGCCTCTTGAGGCCTCCACATCTCTTACCTCAGTTCACACCCTTCCTTTCCACTTCAGCTCTTCAACTGAGCTGGGAAGACTAACTGAACATCTTCCTCCCTTCCTGGGCTAACAAAGCTAAAGTTCTCAGGAATTAAGTTAGGAAAAGGACTTCTCATATGACCAAGAAGACAACTCTGTCACTGAATAATGGCTCTCTACATTTTTTCAATTGAATACTTACGGTTCAATGCTGACAGGAGTGCACTCTCCCATTACTGAGAGGACAGGAGGGGTGGCTTCTGTACTGTCTACAAAAAATATCATTTAATTAAATATATAATCCAATCTATCTAAAAGATGATGTACTAAATTATAGATAAGACTATCATCTCAATACATAGGTAACAACTTAAAGCCATTATTTATTGAGGTTAAGTTTTGATTATAGACTGCACATAATTACCATGGTATAAACAAATCTTCTCCAACCTGACACCCTCCAGATGCATTGGCAATGCCCAGAATTCCCAGCAAATCGTCCTGGGATTTGTAACGTAACTGGAGAATGCCATTATGAGAGCCTAGCTAAGCAGAATCCAAGATACTTCAGCCTGAACAAGCTTCCCAATTTATGAGTATTATCTACAACTGTAAGCTGTTATCCATTCCTGCAGATCCTCCCATCCCAACCCACCAAGAACACTGTCCAGAAACTTACTAGATCTGAGTAGGGTCCTGTGCGCAGCTTTTGGAGTCATTGGAGGTGGAACTGCGCTACCAGTAGCAGAAAGGAAAGCATGGAAATATAGTCCTGAGCCCTCTCGTACTGGGCTGAGAATGGGCGGGGGAGTATAAGGAGGTAGCTCAAAGTTCCTATCAGAAGGGTGATCAGCCAGACGGACAGGTGAACGCAGATGGCTCTGGTACGGTGTGATATTGGAATAGACTGGTGGAGCAATGAAGGTGCCAGCTTTGGGGGGTATGAAAAGAGGTTCTGGTCTTGGTCGTTGCTTTGGCTTCCGGGCAAAACCATCCACTTCTTTTGGAGCAGAACCTTCGTGCTATATAAACATATATAAAAAGAAATATGTTTTGTCTCTCATAGAGGAAAATATTTTGTCTTCCCTGCATCTCTGAAATAATGAACTGTCCCTTGTGTTCCTCTGTTCACAGAAATCCCTTCAATTCATTAAGGACCACAAAGGGAAAGGGAGATTATTTTCTCTTTCCTCTGCCCTGCTTAGTAAAGGTGGGATAAAAATAAATAATAAAATAATAAAAATAACCCACTATTGGACACGTACTGTGAGGTATGAAAGAACTGTTCAGGGACAGGGAGATGTAAACCAAGCAGCTCCTCAGCCAAAATATACTAGCATTTTATTTGTTGTTTCTATCAGAAATGGGGGGGGGGGGATGATGGCTCAGCAGTTAAAGACGCTGGGCTTGTCGACTGGAAAACTGACAGCCTGCGTTTGAGATCCGAGTGTTGTGCAATAGGGTAAGCTTCCATTCTTGCCCCAGTTCCTGCCCACTTAAGCAGTCCGAAAGCATGCAAATGCAAGTAGATAAATAGGTACCACTTCGGTGGGAAGGTAACAGCATTCTGTGTGCCTCGGCTTATAGTCATGCTGGCTACATGACCATGGAAGCGTATTTGGACAACACTGGCTGCCTCGGCTAAGAATCAGAGAGAAACACTGCCCCCTAGAGTCAGACATGACTGGACAGGGGAAACTTTTACCTAATCCACATATTATTTCACTGCAAACTATCCAAAATATACAGCTTCGGTCCTCAAAGACTTAGTCCGTCCTAGTTTCCCTTTATCCCCTCAAGGAAAGAACTGGAATAACAAATTGGTCACTCAGTCAACCCAACTTTGATATTACAGTAAATACTGTACAGCAATAAAAATCTATTGCAATTTCTGAACCAGGTCAAAGTAATTGTCTACAGCCTGAGACCCTGCAAGTAAGTTGCCTCAACCAACAGCTAGAAGGCTCCATGTTCATGGAAATATAGAGCTAGAAAGAATTTAGGCCAGTGAGCCCAACCTTTTGTGTCCCACATGAAACCAAAGCAAACTGTCTATGACAGCCAGATGTTCTGTTGCTATCTGTACACATTCAGTGAAGGGCAGCCCACCAACCTGCTTAGTCAATGGCTCCACTGTTAAAGCACTCATCCTGTTCCCTAAGACAAGAGAGAATTGCCTTGGGAAGGCTGACTGTTGACATAAAGGGAAAAGTATGCAGGCAGATTAACATCTCTAGCTCAGAGGATCCATACAGCCTTCAAATCTACCTGAGCTGATGAATCCATATTCAAATTACGATTGGATCTCCTCCGGGTGACAATCACAGAAGGCTTGCTGTCTGCAATCCCATGATCGTTAACCAGGAACCGCTGCTGCTTCCCATCCTCGTCCTTTTCCCTGGTAGTATCTTGAACATCCAGCTTCTTAACTGGCACAGACACGGGAATAATGAGAGGCACATGGCTGTTATCCTCCCGGACTCTTTTGGGGGCTGGGGAAGAGCTGGCAAATTCTACAACACTCCTTGATGCAGCAGCCGTTGTCTCACTCTTGTTTTTTTCTTCTGACATTTCAGGTTCCTGAAATCAAAGAAAAGCATGTGCACATTAAGTATTTGGTCTTTGAAAATGACACACTGAAAACTGATATTGTCTCCTTCCAGTGAGTAGGGGAAGTAAATCGGCCTTCCTTTGAAGAGATAACATCTCACGCTGTAGCAAACCATGGTTTGTTTTACACATGATTTGCTGAAAAGGTAATTGTTCTTTACTTATAGTTATGTAATAAACCATGCCCTACAAACATATCAAACTAAGCCATAAACAAATCACATCTTGTCAATGCAGACAAGAGCTAAAGATGGGGACACTGGCTTTCAAACAACCGAACTAAGTCAAAACGAAATTACTGTTCAGAAACGTACAGTGAAAAATTGCAAAGATAAAAAGTTGAATGCAACCATTCATAATAAAATATAGACACTCAATCCTTTTCTTTCAGCCCATTGAGTCTTACCATTTATACTATTTGTTTATATACCATGGCTTGATAACTTCTTTTAAACAAACCACACTAAAATATCAAGCTGCAGAAGAACCAAATCAATTTCCAATTAATTCATATTTGGGGTTTTTGCGCTTCTATAATAGAAAGGTGGCTATTTCAATCCTGTAAATAATTAAGGGCCATTCTCTTAACGTTCATTGTTGAGAGACAGCTTTTTCATGAAGAAGGGAAACCTGGGTGACTTTCCAAAATGGTCTACATTCCTATTTTCCCCTTGTGGAATATTTCTTATAGGGCTGCTGGCAGTAGATGGCACTCTGGAAGGCATAAAAGCTTGGATATGCATTTAGACTCTCCTTCCCTAGATGTTCTCCAGATATCTTTATCAGACTCATTGCATATTCTTGGAATATTCTTTTAAATTGTATGATCTTAGTGAAGAGTGGCACAGGCAAATGTCAGTAATACATAATGGGTAATATCTGGTGCTTTTCATATGAAGATAAGCGCATAAGCACCCCTGTGTGTGTAATGAAACACATCCAACATCAGGATGACCCATGCTTTGACCTGGCTCTAACTACATTATGAATAACTTTCAATGCAGCTTCCAAAATGTTGCACTCTTCCACCCAAGATGCCTAATATAAAATGCTTTCTTCTGCAGCATCTAGTTTGAAATTATCTTAAAACAGGGCTTAATTTGTCAAGCAAAGTAATCCATTTTACAAGTATGCACCCAAGCAACTACAAGCCTCAAGCGTACGCAAGCTCCTTTTATTCTCCCAACAAAAGGAGATGGCCAGAAACTTCCAACATTTGTTGAGTGAATCTGGGTGTGCAGGAGAAATATTACTCTGAAATTACTCTGCTAGGAAAGAAATAATTTCACCATGGAAACAAAAATCATATCATTTTACGCATAAGTGGGTGAACGTGTAGAAACGTTTGGAACACTGTACTGGAATTATTTATATGCAGTGCAATGCAGATCAAAGAGTAGGATATACTATTACGTAATGCATTGGTGTTACCCACAATGGAATACCCAGGTATTCCTCTTATTGCATCTAAAATCAAATGAAATCTTCTACACTTGTCTTTGCTATCCTTCCCAATTTGCTGTATTGCAATATTTCTGAAATAAGACTCTCACAATTTCCTATTAGCATGGCCAAGGTATTTTGGGAATGACTAGTACAGTATAAGCAATCAACCCCAAAAGGAGCATCATATTAGTTATATATTATACACAGCCTAAGTTGTATGCTTTTTTCTTTGTTTACTAGGCATATATCCTATGTACTGAAGATCATGCTAGAGACAAGATGAAACATAACCATAAATATGGCAGCCATCTGAAAGTTTGTGTTCTATTAAAGAAAATGCATAAGAAATCTTTGAGCAGTAGGCAAGAGAAATTCAGTTATGATGCTTCCAAAGACCTGCTGTTTAAGCCAAAGTAGTGAAATCATTCGAGTTACTAATGTATTTTTAAAGAAAAGGGGTCTTACTTCTGAAATCAATGGAATATTGGCATGTGGTACTTTGTTTTGGCAGTTCACTATCCATAGCAAAACAATTTAAACTTTAAAAAGTGCGTGCACAAAAAAGGAGATTTAGAAGCCTTTCAAATTTTAACCAAAAGGAAAAATATGTTATCTTGTATTCCAGAGAAATCTCAACTAAACATTTTCTCCAAACTGTTTGGGGCTTGTTCTCCAATTGTAATTGTAATTTTAAGCAGTTTTTTAGGCAACTGAACAAATGAAAAATGATGGGATATGGGAGTAAGGTAGACACTGGAAAAAACAAAGAAAAGGTCAGAAAGAAATTTTAAAAAAGAAGAAGAAGCAGCTTTGTGGCCACCTCAATATGGCAAAAGATTGTGTAAAGTTTCAATGTTTCATCAAGCAATTTGCTTAAAATGCACCAAAAGAAATGAGACAGGAATAGGGAATGCAATTAGTACTCTGGCTACAACTAAACAGAGAGCCTAAGATTTTGAAGTATAACAGAGATT
>JANHFL010006458.1:303863-318339 GCA_032468155.1 Oxyrhabdium leporinum | reverse complement strand
GAGGGTGGGGGGTGGAGGGTGTAGGGGGCTTTGATTTAGTGTTGACTCCTGGCTGCTGCCTGGACTAGTCCCTGCAGTTTTCTTGGCAAGATTTTTCAGGAATGGTTTGCCACTGCCTAGTTCCTAGGACAGATAAACAGTGATTGGCCCAAGCTCATCCACCTGACTTTGTACCTAAGGCGGAACTAGAACTTATTGTCCTCTGTTTCTAGCCTGGTACTTAACCACTACGCCAAACTGGCTCTCATTGGGGAGAATATAAATAGGCGATCTGTGTTTTTATTATAAAAATTTAAGACCACAAGGTTGGGAGATTGTTGATTATATAATGGCAATTTACTTCTACATTGAACTAATGGAAGTCACAAATAGTTAGAAATTTGGAGAACATGCAACCGCTTAAGTTCCCATTATTCCTACTGCTAAGGAAACTGATTTACATGCTAATATTTATAAACAGGGACTGCCTGCATATTCTATTCTACTCTGCCTGCCTGCCTATCTAAAAAAACCTTCTTCAAATAATATACAAGTTTATATGCACTTCCTAATATTTTTTTCTCTCCTCTCATTCTTTGCTCTCTGGATATTAAAGAAACAGAAAAAGTCAATAGTTTGTTTTTTTTTTAAATGCACAGTACACTAGTTAATTTAAAGCACTGATTAAATAAAATATTTTTACATTTTTAGACGAAAAGCACAAATATTTTGCCGCATGGCAAAGAGAAAAAGCAATAACAAGGCCACCTACAATAATGCCATGTCTGGAAATAGTTATTTCCAGATATGGCACTATTGTAGGTGGCTGTGCAGATAGGTATTGTACAATTGTAGGTGCTATTGTAGGTAGGTATTATACTATATTAAAAAAAGAGTTAAAGCTCAAAAGATACAGGGGCAAAAGTGATGCTAGACTTGGGCAGAATCAATGCAGGTTTAGAGAGGGGTGAGAAGAAAGACTAGGTAACTTGCTCTTCTATGCCATTTAGGCACTAGAACTTATGTGATTTGTCTAACCATCACAACAATCTGTTACTTGAAGAGAATTGCAGGATTTTGGAGACAGTTACTTTTGCAGGAGTTATTCAAAAGGAATTTAGAGGACAGAGAAAGAGGCCTTAGTTATAGGAAAGTAGATTCCACCTGAGTATTAAGAAAAATCCTTATGATAAAAATAGTTCAATTGTGGAACCAATGATCAATGGAAGCGTCTTGCTTTCTACTGTTGGCCAACTTACAGTTGGGAACAAGCAGGCAGCTGGACTTTTTGGCTTAAGTGGCCCTTTCTTACTTAATGATTCTGTGCCTCCAAGTCTCTTATCTGTGGACTAATATGCAAAGATTCTTAGCATGGTGGAAATTATGGACCCCTGGCTATCCAAGCTGTCTATTTGCTGCCATCTGAGTGATAAGTGCTCAGTCTAAATCCATTAGCTGGATTGTAGGTTTTCATTTCTACTTTCCAAATGTGCTTCCCTTCCATTTATAAATACAAATGGTGTAATTGATTTGAGAAAGAGAACAGAAAGATGCTTTTCTCAGGCAGCCATTCTTGATTTGACTGTCCATTTCTATTCTGCAGAAAGGGATGGACCAGTGTTTTTCAAACTTGGCACCTTTAAGATGTGTGGCCTTCAACTCCCGAGTTGAAAAATCCACACATCTTAATGATGCCAAGTATGAAAACCACTGGGATACACCAGCTATCCTTGTCGATTTGAGTATGTTCATGTATTTTCTCTTCTCCTTCAATTTCCAGAAGTACGGTATGTGCGGAAAACAAAAAACAAACCTCTGAAAATGAGACAAAAGTTTGTGAAGACACATCTCTGAAGAAAACAAATAAAGTGGCTGCCAGCTACTTCCAACACTTCAGAAAATGAAGAGTAATAGTCACAGAACAAGTCAAGAGATATCACTTACCTTGACATTCTGAAGAGAAGCCAACTCCACAGCTTTCTGAGCCAGAGTTAAGAGGTTGGCCTCTTGAGAAATACGCCGTCTCCTCCGGGTACTCTGGATGACTCCTCCTCTAACTGCACCAAAGTCATTTGTTCTCGGACCAATGCCGTCAGCGGCAGCCACCTGTTTTCCTGCTTCTTGGGCATTCTCATACATGCCCATCATCTCCATATCAGGCTGGCTGGGTTGACTCCCCGATGGCATATCCCCATGCTCTAGTTCTGCCCTACTTAGTTGCGAGTAACTTTCTTTGTGACTGAACATTTCAGACTGAGGTTGGAACTGGACTTCAGGGTGTTGCTGGGATTGCCAGGGATGGGTTGGCACAATGTTCCCAGGGTAGTCCTCAGCTGCCTTGGAGACCAGTGTTCCTTCTCCAGAAGATGCTGGTGGGACACCTTCCTTGGAGAGCCTACGTGATCTCCTTGGGAGATTGATCTGTGCCTGTGGTAGAACCGCCTGGGGATTCTGCTCTGTCAGAGCCTTCAGCAACTCCTGGTTCCTCTCAGAAACTGGGTGGAACTGATGGGAAACCATATGATGCTGAACAGGCTGGGGGGGTGCTCCCAGGTGTGGCTGTGGCACAGAAGCCGATGGCTGAAGGCCAAAAGTCTGCACTCCTGCCGGTTGGTGGTGGTGGTGATGGTGCTGCTGCTGTTGGGAATAATAGTTTTCGAACAGCTGCAACTGTGGAAGAGCTTGCTGTTTCTGCTGGGCAGTAAAAGCTGGACTGGAAGACGTGGGAGCCTGTTGAAGAACATGCAATAACTCAGGAAGACCCTGCTTTTGGCCCTGCTGACCAAAAGCCAGCTGAAAAGGTTGCAAGGAGAGGCTTTGATTCTGTTGCTGTTGCTGCTGCTGCATTTGCTGGAAAGAGCTCATCTGGGCCTGCTGCCTGGCCAATGCTTGCTGTTCCAACTGGGCCTTTTGGGATAGCATCTGCTGGACAGCATCCCCGTACAAGTCCAGCTGCGATACCACTCCCCCTTTCTCCCGGTTTCTTTTCAGGGCATCTGGGTGGCCATAGTAATCTGGGATGCTGGCATTAGGGTGACCTCCTTTCTGGTTGCCACCATAAACTATGCCATGGTTCCACCCTCCGGGCTGAGGCTGCCAATTTGCCTCACTTCGCTCAGGCAACCGGTTTCCCATTAGGGAATTCTGCCACTTGACAGCAGCCAGTTGCTGGGGTGTCATCCTCCCCTCCCCTCTGTCCTGATATATTGAATTCAGCAATGCAGCATTGCTGGGAACGCTGCTGAAAACCCCAGCCTTAGTCAGCTCCATGGACTGGGCTGGAGGGACATTCCCTCCGTGGCCGTAATACTGTCCTTCTTTTAGCTGCTGCTGCTGCTGCTGCTGCTGCTGCTGCTGCTGGTGAGCTTCTTTCAGGAGAACATCTTGCTCACTAAAAAATGCAACCCGCTTTCCAGCTCTTTTGCTTGAAGTCTTTGGTGGAGCCTGAAGACTCATGATTCGGCGACTCTTAAAGTCAGATCAGTAACCAACCCATCGCAAACGCAAGAGCGGAACGGGAGGTAGAATGTATGAAGAAGCCAAAAAAAGGCTCTCCTCTTGCATCAGCTAATCCATTCAGTGTTGGAAGGAGTGATGGTTAGCAAATTGTAGTTTAAAAGGGTGCCAAGGTCCAACGGTTTCACTCCCTGAAACAGAAATGAACACTATTAATAGCCAAAATGGCAAGAGCGATCTGATATATTCAGCTTCCTTAACTAAGGCAACTGTTTTAAGATACAGGTAGCCGTCGATTTACAACAGTTTGTTTAGTGACCATTCAAAGTTGGAACGGCACTGAAAAAAGTGACTTATGACCATTTTTCACTCTTATGACTGTTGCAGCATCATCCCATGGTCACGTGATCAAAATTCAGATGCTTAGCAACTGACTCATATTTATGACGGTTGCAACACCCCAGGATCATGTGGTCCCCTTTTGCAACTTTCTGACAAGCAAAGTCAACAGGGAAGCCAGATTCATTTAACAACAAGTTTACCAACTTAACAACTGCAGTGATTCATTTAACAACTGTGACAAGAAAAGTCATAAAATGGGGGCAAAACTCACTTACCAAATGTCTCACTTAGCAACATATATTTTAGGCTCAATTGTGGTCGTAAGCGAAGGACTACCTGTATGTCCCAAAGCCTTACATTTTCTGCATCTCTCTATTTAAAGCAGACCAAAATACAGGTGCTCCTGTTTAGTAAATCAACTTGGTCATTAAGTGTAGATGTCACAAAGTAAAATTGTGACTGTCTTTAAGATTTTACTTCAGATTTTGCTTTACAAACCTGCAGATGCCAAATATGCCAGGACTAGTTGAAGCATTACTTTTTCATCACTACTGTAACTGCAAACAGTCACTGTAACAAGGCAGTTGCTAGATGAGGACCATCTGTACTGCTTTCAAGGAGGTTAAAAATGGATTTGTTTAACTACACTAAGGCATAAGCTGTTTTGAATCATGGTTTCTTAATGTTTAGAGCACTTGAACTGAATTCGACCGTGGTCTGTTTTATATATATAGTGCTAAACCCAAAGCACTAACCCAAGGCAGGCAAACCACAAGCCTCATGCAATTCCCAGATTCATTTCTACAACTTTAGAATCCTCAGGATTGCACAGTTCAGTGACAAATCACAGATAACGGATAGTATTTTTCCCTAGATCTTCAAAATTAGACATCTTAAATCCATACACAGACTTATAGCATATGGAAGCAAACAACCCATAGTCAAATTCAATCACTTAAAGGTTTGTTTGTTTGTCTGTTTATGAACAGGCTTTTTATTTGTACAGCATCTGATTCCTGGTGCCCCGGGGGTAGCCCACAAAGTAAAAACACAGAAAATTAACAATGCATAATAAAAAAATACTAATGAAAACAAAGGGGCGAAAAGGTGGCAAAACTGGGCAACAATGAAAAATGTATGTATACTACATAGAAGAACCTTCAGCACCCTAGTCAAGTCTTCAAGGTCCTTTGAAATCCCAGCAGGGTGGGAGCTATCCAGATATCAGAGAGAACATCGTTCTAGAGAACAGGCACTGGGAGGAATAGAAAAAAGCATGCTTTCAGGGTCCACGTAAATAACGTTGCTTAATCAAAGGAATCTGGAATGTACCAACCATTAAACTGAATCAGTTGGGTAGATTCAATGGGGGACAGACATATACGGTAATGTAGTATACTAATATACTATTCCAAGTTTCCTCTTATAAAGCCTTAGCTGGTTACAGTATTAGCTCTATGCACCCAAATGTTTAGATTCTTCATAACTTTTGAATCTGTTGTATGATGCACAATGCTAAAAGATAACTTTGGAACTTAGATGATACATTTTCAAATGCTCCTGAAATAAGGCTAAGTATTCATTAGGCAGATTCACAAGTGTGAAAAGAGAGTAGCTGAGATCCTGCTTTCTGGAACTTCTGTTCTGAGGATGATCAAAATAGAGCAGGCCTGTCAAATGGCGGCCCATGGGCCGGATAGGGCCAGTGCACCCGCCCCAGCTCTGCAAGGACAAAAAACATCACATTACATCAGGATACAGGGCCGCGATGTGATCGGGTTTGACACCCTTGCAATAGAGGTTTCTAGCTATACGTATTCTCTAGTCTCTTTCCAGTGTAAACAGTTTCCATTTTCTCAGAGGCATAATACTTTTCAAGTTTAGAGATTACCATCAATGTCAACAAAAAAAGCAAGAGTAATACAACTATCAATGAAGCCCGGTCCAGACACCGTCATAGAGGGGCCCCATGTGTAAATAGCAGGAAAGATCAACACTGGATAAGTTGATCTTCAATTCAACTACTGAGCTGAAGGCATAAGGGGAAGTCCACTTAATTTTTCCCAACCATAATGTAAAGAGTGCCAATGGGTTCTTTCCTCCTTCTAAATTGTTGCCACTCCCAGATAATCACTAACACTTAGCTAAAT
The DNA here is from genome assembly GCA_032468155.1 of Oxyrhabdium leporinum. Lineage (NCBI taxonomy): Eukaryota > Metazoa > Chordata > Lepidosauria > Squamata > Cyclocoridae > Oxyrhabdium > Oxyrhabdium leporinum. The sequence continues at coordinate 312,412 of JANHFL010006458.1, read as the reverse complement.
GTTGCATACATATATTAAGGTTAATTAAACGTAATACTAACTGTAATAAGAATGACTTGATAAGACAACTTGGATCTGGCCTCTTTTCAATGTGCACAAGACCACACAAGGAAACTGATTGTAATGCAACTGTCTCTCAGCTTCTACACAAATGAAGGCTGCCTACAAGTTTTCCCTTTACAAAGGCAAATAACCACAACAAAAGAAAGAATGGCTGAATGGTGTGAAGAGAAACAGGGAATTTGAAAAGCCTACTTTAACATAATCTTTGGGGTCATCTTGGATCACAGTGCTGACTCAGTTTACCTCCAGCATAGGTAAACACATAACTCAATGCTTCTAAAATAAATAGTCTAATACATCTGGAAGAATTAGAGATGAAGAAAATGTTATTAGAGAACACAACTGAAAAAAATATTACAGGTAGTCCTTGACATACAAAAAATCGTTTAGTGACTGTTCAAATTTAGAACGTCACTGAAAAATGTGACTTATGACCATTTTTCACACTTACAACTGTTGCAGCATTCCCGTGGTCATGTGATCAAAACGTGGATGTTTGGCAACTGACTCATAGTTATGACAATTGCTATATATCATGCGATTCCCCCTTTTATGACCTTCTGACAAGCAAAATATATGGGGAAGCCAGATTCACTTAACAATGATGTTACTAACTTAACAACTGCAGTGATTCACTTAACAACTGTAGCAAGAGAAGTTGTAAAATAGGGCAAAATTCACTTAACAAATGTCTCATTTCGCAACATAAATTTTGGGCTCAATTGTGGTCATAAATTGAGGACTACTTGTATAATGCATGATATAAAAGTATATGCCATTGTCTATACAGAATATCGGGCTTGCACAGTAGATTCTGCATTCAAATAGGCACCTGATGGATTTACCTATATCAGTGGTCCTCAACCTTTCCAGCTTGGTGGCCCGGCCCAACGTGGGTGTGGGGGCCTGTGAGTGGTAGACGCATGCACGCACACACAGCTCCATTTGTGCAAGTCTTTTGCAGGAGTGAAGCTCCACTTCACACGTGAGCACAAGCACCCTCCATTCACGCAAGTGGAGCTTCACGCACGTGCTTGCCCATCTCTCCTGCAGCCTGGTTTCAAACAGGCCACAGACCGGTAGTGGGTTGTGGATCACTAAAGTCATTTCACTTTCACATCAACTCTTAAGAATAAAAAATTATTTCTCCTTCAACTGCTCTTAGTAGTTCTCAAATTTTTGGCAGCCAAAGCATACACCTGAAGCAAAGGGAGAATGAAGCCAGTACAGGAAACCTTCTGCAATGTCTTCTTCCCAGGGCCAGGACATCTCTTACTTCCTTGCACGTGGACCACAGGATTACCATGTCTTTGACTCACTTCCTCCTCCGCTTACCCTTGGTGAACCTTCCCTCCTCCACACTGGCTGCAAGCAGTGGAGTCCTGCATTAGCGCAAGCTAGGGCGTTCCTTCAGCAAGGCTGAAAAGCTCTCTGCTTGGGAGTTCAAAAATATCTCTGACACACATGTATGTATGTATACACAAACACACGCACCCTCTGAGGTGGGAAATGTCTGCTTCAAATGCAACTGATGCTGTACTTGCATTTGCTCTAATTGGAGAAAATGTCACACAGCAGGTACTCTAGGCTGTGAAAGGACCTCAATTGGGCAAAAGTAACAAATTCTCTTTGCCTATTGCTTATTTAAAAGTTGCACCAGTAAGTCCTGATTGGAGGTGAGGCTACAACTTTTTCTCAGAAGGAAAAAAACTAAGGCATGTTGTGTCAGATAATAGCAAAACAGTGCCCCCAAACAGTAACTATAGAAGGTATAAACCGAGTCTTTCCCTTAAACCATTTCTCCTCCCCCTCCCTGCCCCAGTACAGCATGTTAATTCTGCCCTCAGGTCACCCTGTCACTTGAAGATGAATACGGAAATCTTTGGTTTGATTTCTTCAATGCTGCAAACCCTATCTAACCCACACGGAACACTTTCATTTTCTTTTCTTTTTACAACTACAGAATGTGGTTTCTAAGGCTGACAGCTTTGCCCAAACCAGTACATTTGCAATTAAAACCAAGAGCCATCCTGCAGTTCCTGATGTAGCATTTGGAGCCAAGGAAGGCCTTCATTCTGTCAGAACATCTCTATAACAGTTAATCAAACACCCTTGGGAATCAGTGCTTCCTTGTTTCTGCTCCTGAATTTTGTGGGATATTTTCCCTGAAGTTGGAACTTCTCTTGAAATCATCACCCCAGCCATTGTCCTTCATTATTGGTTTTCATTGGTGAGGTGATAAAGGTGTTATGGTGTGACTTTGAGCCAGTAATTGACTTTTGGGACAACCAATCTCATAGTTTTTTAAAAATTGTACAAATATCATCAGGGGCTGCAAACTTACCTTTCCCCCAAAAAATGTTGATATCATACAGTGTTGTTTTGTTTGCACCACGTGTAGAGAAAACAAGGCTGACAGCTCAATTCTGTGTATTGTAACATTCAGGAATTAATTATACACAAGCCAGAATAACAGCTGACAGCACATTCCCCAAAAAGAAACAATTTTTGCATGCATACAATTCTAAATACTAACATACTTATGTATTTATGGAGAAATATAAACGATTAAATAAATTACAGGTAGTAATAAATATATTTTAAGCACTGGGTTCCTTTCCCCTCCAATTTTTCTTCTATAGCTAGTGCTTTCCAATTTATAAATCCTTGTCCAAGCAAGAAAAAAAATCATAAAATGATTTTTATAGTAATCTAGGCTTGGATATAAAAGATTTCTTTTCAAAATATTGCATATGGCGTTCTTTATTTTATAAGCTAATGTAATTCTTGATGGTTTTCTCTAAATCTTACACAATTGGTCAATTCAGACACGATTGCATTATATTGCATGAAGACGTAATGTTTAAAATAAAAATACAAAAATGAATATTTTCTTTCAATACAAATGTATGTAACTATGACACAAAGAAAACAACCTAGGTTTGGCTCTCCTTTAGGCTAATAAAATCATTGCATATGAAAGAAAAATGTAATATTTTGGAAGGAAAAATATTTTTCTCCTTGGGGGCTGGGATTACGTTGTATCTGCAAGGTTGTGCCAAGGAAGAAGAGATCCTAGCAGGCCAGTCATAACAACAAAATCCTGCTGCAAAAATCTGTTACAGTATACAATTAAAAAAAAAACCATGGTTACTTATTATAAACATCACTGAGCTATAACTTGCTTTATTTCAACTGAGCCCAACTGAATAAACAGGATCGAGGCATACACCCTGCCTTGCTTTAGAGCAATAAGGCTAAATTTGAATGTAAAACCAAAGCTCAATGCTTTCAACTTCAGCCTAGTCACTTGATGTGTAGTCAGGACAATAACCTTGGATTATTTCTGGTTTGTTTTCATGCTTCCAATGGTGAGGGGGGCCATGATGTCATTACAGGGGGCCCGCAAAAGTTGAAGAAATGTTATGATTTAAATCTTGAGTTAAGTCTTGGTGGTTCCTGGGCATCATCAAAATTAAATGCAAAATTAAAGCATGATGAAGAAAAAGTTGAGAATCACAGCTCTAACCAATCCATGGAAATGCAAAAGCAAGATAGTGTAGGTGGCTGTCAACTTATGATCATGACTAACTGCGGAACTACAGTTGTAAATCATTGTGGTCTTAAGATAAGGCATCCTGTGACCAGATTTAAAATTATGTTTTTGAATCAAAAAAGTCACTTTTTACAATGGATGTTAAGTGGTCATGACTATTGTTAAGGAGATACTACAGTCATTAAAGGAATCCATTTTCCCCAATGGGTGTTTTGTTTTGTTTTTTTGTCAGAAACTGGAAGTAGAAACTGGAAACTGGCCAAAACTGCTACAAATGGTTATCACATGACTATGGAATTCTGCAAACAACTCTATAGGGAAGTAAGTTGCTAAGCTCCCAATATGTGAACACGCGATTTTGTGTGTGTGTAGCTATCATAATATCAAAAACAGGCCACAAGTGGCTCAGGGGAGGCCCACCGTAACTTCCAACAGTCACTGACCAGTTGTAAGTCAAGGACTACGGTATCTATAAACCATGATTTTAACAAAGCATAGTTGTCTTGGTGAGAAGTGAACTCAATGGAAATATAATACATGGAAATAGCAGATTTGATAGGAATGAACCTATTAGGTGATCTGGACAGGCATTATTTCTCACCCAAACTTCATGACTGTTGTCCTGATGAAAGTTTCGGGAGGGATTGAAATATGAAGAACATTTCAAATTGGAAATACCTGTTTTTCCATAGGTATGGAACACCTGTTTTGCACTTGAAAAGGGTAGTTCTAGGCATTTCAAAATTGTTTAAACTCATAAAAATATTTTGTTCTGAACACATAAGACTTCTGAAATGATCAAAACTATGCCAAATGTAAAAACAAATGCTTCCCATTAAAAACAACTGATTTGAACCAGAAATGTTGGGGTTCAAATTTGAAATGTTTTGCATACCACAAGAGGTATGCAAGTATGCCATTATCAGTTCTTTGGGAGGCAAAGGGATAATTAAACATACACAGGACAATGAGTTTTATATTCTCACTTGGTCTTTTGTCAGCCATGTAATTTGCCAAGCCAATTCTCAGTCTGAATCTCCCTTATGAGGAAAATATTGATATGTCTTACTAGGTTTTTCTAAGATAGCACAAGATGTTATATATTCAAAGCAATTTCCATTCAGTTCAATGGGAATCATGAGAAAGTTTGTACATAATAGTGAGTTAACTATGATTATGACTCAAACTGAGAAAACGTGGCACTTTTATTTTAGCACAACTGCTTTGGGTACCCATAGTCTTCCAGCCTATGTGAAGGAGCAACTTTTAAATTTCACCATTCAGGACACTATACAGTCTATTACAATATTTTTTTACTACCTGAAGAGAAATTTACATTTTAAGGGTTCCTTTGGGGAATATATCAAAATTCAGATTCTCTTTGTTTTCATTTTTGCTTAGTGCACCAATTAAACTTAACCAACTGCCGTATTATCCTTGCTTCTATTCTCTGCTTAATTTGTAAATCCACTATTTTGCTCAAGACAAGAAAAGTTTCAATTTAGAATTGATATTTATGTTTTAAAATTGAACTTGGTCATTATTTTGTTGTTCCAGAACATAAGGTGCAACCTGATATGCCCAACAAATACAAGTAACTAATATGTTTACTCATCATTTTTCATCTTGAGATCAAGTCTAAGTTGCAGATAACATTGCCACAACATATGCTCTAGTTTTTTTTAAATTGTTTCTCTCTTTAGTTGTTCCCTGCATTTTCTACCACTTAGGTATGGAAAAATATTTAAGCATAAATGCTTCAAAATGTATTTGTGTTACAGCTTGATTAGTTCTAATAAAAAGTGTTGCCTAAATATAGACTTTTTTCCCCATGGATCTGAAGAATTCATTGTGAATATTTAAATTTGTTTTTATTTACCTGATTTCTGCAGACAACCATCTCAACAAATAACTCTAGATTGTGTACATCATAAAAATATAAAACAATACAGAACAAATACATATGGTCACCAAGTTAACTATTGCCATAGATGTTAACACAGTCAAGAAATGTGACCCTTAACACAGTCAGGACATCAGGCCCATAACCAACTAGGTCTTCATGACCTTATTATAAAAAGGGTGGGGGTCATCATGATCTCTGAAGGGAGAATTGATCCAGAATGTTCCTATCATATAAAATGAACTGTTACAGTGATGTATCCCAAAATAGTGCCCCAAGACTTTCGTTTTCTGTTTGTTCTTATTTAGCAAAGACCTCCAGATATCCTGTTTACTTTCCCTGCTGTGTTGCAATATTATTGGATATGTTTCCTTCTGCAGCTAGATATTGATTTTATTCAGCATTGTTTTGATTACAGATGCTTTAGCTTGATGTGTAAACTACCATGGTATAAAAATCTGGCATATAAACAAGAAGTAGGTCATGTTGGGAGTTAAAATATTTGCCAAAATTACACAATTTAAACAGCATCCCTTCACATTAACTCTCCTACAGTTCTATAAGTTCTTCCCTCAGTTTTGAAAAACAATTCTGAAAAATGAATCCTGCTCTTAAATATTATACTCTATTTAATCTCTACAGATCTTCTATTTCAATCATGAGGTTCACGACCCTACCTCTAACAACATTATGCTTCATTTGCTGCCCATCTGTCAAAGAGCCTCCTGCAATCTTCCTTCTCAGTTTCAACTGCTATTCCAGTTATTCCTAATTATGTTGATAGTCATAAGCAGACTTATATATACCCTTACAATGCAATCCCATATATGTTTACTCAGGAGTAACTCCAACCATGTGCATAGCACTTAATTAAAGAACTTTACAAAGAACTATTAAAAAGGGGACACAAAACAGGAAAGGATGGTATTAACTACAGGAAGAGAGCCACTGTAAAATCTTCCCATTCCTGGGACCCCCTCAGACTTGATACCAGAGCCATGTCTTGAGGGACTACAGAGTATGGAGAGGGATAGAGTTAATCATACTGGGGGGAGGAGATTCTATAAGACTGTCATTGTGACATTCCCTCCTGGGACCTGCCAGATGTAATTCCCTGGCAGATGGGACCCGCAGCATGTCTTCTCTGCCAGAGCTGATGGGAGGAAACAGAAAAAGCAAAGTAATCAAGAAAAAGCAGTCCCTCAGATAACCCCCACCCCATGCCATAAAATTTCAGTGAAATCCTAAATAAGTATACAAAGAAATTATTTCTATACAAGCCCTTTAAAAACCAGGATCTCTTCCTTCAAAAGCTGTACTGTATATACAGGTAGTCCTTGACTTATAACAATTTATTTAGTGACCATCTGAAATTACAACAGCACTGGAAAAAGTGACTTATGACCATTTTTCACACTTACAACCCTTGCAGCATTCCCATGGTCACATGAATAAAATTCAGATGCTTGGCAACTGGGTTCCTATTTATGACGGTTGCAGTGTCCCAGGTCACCTTTTGCGACCTTCTGACAAGCAAAGGCAATGGGGAAGCTAGATTCACTTAACAATCGCGTAACTAACTTAACGTGCAGCGATTCACTTAACAACTGTGGCAAAAAAGGTTGTAAGATGGGGCAAAACTCACTTTATCAACTGTCTTGTTTAGAAAGAGAAATTTTGGGCTCAGTTGTTGTTATAAGTCAAAGACTACCTGTACAGAAACATAAAATAAGTAATAAAACTGCCTGATACTGTTTTAACATGTCTAACATAAATAAAATATTGTCCTAGTTCACATATCCTACTGTTCCATGTTTTTCTATGTCATAATAATTTAGCTTTGGCTAAATAAGAAAAATCAAACCAATTTAGGGCAAGACAGAATATATCAATCTAGTCATTCTCTTCAAGGATTGGGACAAATGAACACATTGGGGTTTTTGTACCATTTGATTTTCTCCTCCACCTTAGCAAAGAAACTAATATGTTAGATAATCAAAGAACCATGTTAATTAAGTGATCACTTGTGCCCAAGTAAGAGTCACACCCCAGGCATAAAACATTCACAAGTAAACAATAAACTCCAAAAGGCTTATATAAAGATTGTGTGGTTAAAGTAGATTGAAAAAGCAAAACAATATCCCTAAGCTAAGCACTTTACGACTTACTGGCAAGATAATAATATTTCACTTGGTTCCACTATCATCATATCAAATTCCAGATAATTTGATGGAACTAAAACTCATTCTAGTTGAAGTCGCTTAGTCTTAGTCTTCTTTTTAATTGCAAGGCTAGCAAGGTTAGAATATTAACATATGTATGAACTATCATGGTCAAGTGGTATAAAAAGATCACATAGTAGATTGATCTGGAAGAGGCCAGTAGTAAAACACATAGTCCACATATAAAAGATCCAAGATTCAATCTCTGCTATTTTCTAGATTAAATAATTCCATAAATTAAGACTTTTGCTTGAAGCATTACTCATTAATACAATAAAAAAAACCATATGCTACAGGGATACCAAGACTCATATGCTTTCTCCTTTCCTGTCATATACTGAAAACTCTACTATATGAATTTGTCCCAAATCAGCAGAAATTCTTAAATAACTGGACCTTGGACATTAATGATCCACAGATATCTTCCAGATGGTCCCCTCCAGTCAGCTGGCTCACCACTCAAGTTTCTGCCTCCCCAAATTCAGTACCTGTCACTCCTCTGATGTTACACAGCTCTTCTATGATGTCATCATATAATCAAGTGTTCTTTCTCTGTGAAGATCTCTTTCCCTGATAGAAAAGACTTATTACTCAGGAAAGTTCTACTGAAGAACATTCCCGCCCAGCAAGTTTGTGCTAACAGATGTTACTATTAGATGGCAATTATGATATGGGGTATATAAATTAATACTAATAGTAATATTTAATTTTGCATTAAATTTGGGGATACAACACTGAGAAATAAAAAGCTTTTAAACTGGACAGACTGGGAAAGGATACACAAATGCAGTCAATTTCATTACTT